>CAUYRT010043564.1:0-26262 GCA_963574885.1 Lepilemur ruficaudatus | reverse complement strand
AAACCAGCCTGAGCAAGAGTGAGACCCCGTCTCTACTAAAAACAGAAAGAAATTAATTGGCCAACTAAAAATATATAGAAAAAATTAGCCGGGCATGGTGGCGCATGCCTGTAGTCCCAGCTACTCGGGAGGCTGAGGCAGAAGGATTGCTTGAGCCCAGGAGTCTGAGGTTGCTGTGAGCCAGGCTGATGCCACGGGACTCTAGCCCGGGCAACAGAGTGAGACTCTGTCTCAAGAAAAAAGAAAAAAAAGATATAGGATGAAAATGAGAAAGCATAGTCTGGAATAAGTCTTGAGATGCCCAAAGAGCTGAGCTTCAGAAAATAAATATTTTTACCCAGTGATTAGTCCTCCTGCAGAGTAACCATTGAGTACAGACTTTGAACTTTCTCCACATTGGAAATTCTTCAAGACCATGGAATTTCAGGGACTGACCTTCTTTGGGGCTGGCTGGACAAGCGGGCTAGTCTAGACGCTGAAGTGCTTATGGTTTCTTCCTCCGGCACAGCAAATTTCTTTCCAAAGATTAGACAGTTTCTACCTCAAGGTAACTGTGTGCTATTGTCGCGGTTTCCCTTTCTTTACATTTATTTTTCCTGAAGTGCTTTGCGATCTCCAATATGAGGTATAAAATACGAATGTTGTAAACTCTTACGGTTGTTCATAAAGTTTATTCGATGATTCTCCAGTTTAACTTTTCTGCTTTTCCATCTGTGACTAAAAACAAGGTATCAACTTTTCTATCAAAAATTTTTTCCTGTAGTTGCCCTGTGATGTTTTATTTACTCAAAATACAGCATTTATTTGTAGTTTTCATCAATTCACATTTTTTTAGGGTGGGATTTTGTTGTGTTGCCCAGGCTGTTCTTTAACTCCTGGGCTCAAGTGATCCTCTCGCCTCAGCCTCTCAAGCAGCTGGGATTACAGGTGCGTGCCATTGTGCCTGGCCAAACGCACACTTTTAAAAAATGACTTCGGGTTGCTTTTCAAGACAATAAAGTGGCAAAAATTATTGTATAAGAGTGGAATCAAGTGAACATTATTATAACTCTCTCTGGATATAGGTAAAAAAAAAAAAAAGGAATGGGATAATGGAAGTAAAATTAATTTTCACTACTTCTTATTTTAATCAGTTATAGAAGTACAGATAAGAGAATGATCAGTTACCAACATTAACTTACTAGGTGTAGAATACTAAAAAAAGACAAAAGGAAAAAGAATAAAGCAAGGAGGAGCCTCAATGGAGAGAAATGACTCAGTATCTACAGCACTGCAAACGCGGATTTCCCTGGAGCCAACAGTAGGCGACGCTGGTGTTTCTCAGGTGAGACAAGCGGAGGCGGGGGGTCACTCCATTGTGACTCAGGAGGGTTACAGACTCAATGGAAGAGGTGACTGGCTTCAAGCAGCTGAGAGCCTTTTGAGGGCAATCCCAAGTTCCTACTCCATAGTGCCAGAGGTCCAAACCAGAATTTGGGGTAGAAAATGCAGAGAGGTGATTTTAGCTCGTCCCTTGTAATAACTACATTTTCTAGTTTCTATACTTGAACCCCTTTGGCATCTGGGGCCTTGCTGGCCCTAGATAGATCACTGTCTCTGCCAGGGCCAGCCAATGCCTAGGTATAGCTCACAACGTACCCACCTGCAAGTTCACCTTTCACATGCAAACCAACCATTCCAGAGCCCACGCCCCCCAGTCACCTCCTTTATCTGGCTCTCCCACTCTGGGCCACTATCCACCTGCCGTAATTACCCCAGGGCCAGGTTCCAGACAATTAGGAACAGCCAGCTGTGTCCTGCAGCCGGCTGAAATTACTCAAACTAGAGGATCCTAAACCTGTTTACCCTGCCTTGCTGGCTCCTCCCCTGGGAATCACAATACAGACTCTCGCTCACATTTCCCCTCTTCCCCCTCTGCTTCCTGGTGGCCCTGGTGCTTTGCCAGGTGGCCCTGTGGCCCTGTGTGACATAACGTGAACTTCTTCCTTCATGGTAGTCTGCGTGTCTTACTATGACTGATTCAAACAAACCCTGGATACATTGTAAAACACCTCTGAAAAGAGCTTTCAGATAACTTGAGCTCTTTGCAAATAAAAAGGACCTCCATGGATTTGGCAATTCCCTGTACTAAAGACCTGTAACCAGAAGTCAACAGCTCAGAAAATGAAGTTAGACGTGTGTGTGTGTATGTTGGGGAAGGAGGTGTCTTAGATGCCCTTTAAGATTCCTGTTGCCCTTGTCATTCTATGGAACTAGGCGTAGCGGCACACGTCCCGTGCTGTGCTCCCGTTTCTGTGCCATGCGCTTCTATCCAGCTGTGTGTGCTGTGCCGTGTAGCACCTAGCAAATTGCTAGTACTTTTAAAAGACCAAGGTGCAGCAAAATCGCAGTATCATGCTCTCCTATCGTGAATAACATGCAGTGCATCATTTTCTGAGCGTTCCTTATCCCCTGTTGTCTGATGTGCTTGCTTCAAAATACGGTGGGCGGGTGGGATGGGGGGTCTGGGAGGAGGAAAGGCCGGCAGTGACCAGACAGGCTCTAGCACCAGGGCTTGCATTCCTTGCTCATCTGGAGCCTATTGTGAGGAGCTTCTTACCATTGGGTACAAAAATTACCTCCAAGATACAGAACAGGGCCTCAAAGTCAAAGCTAATTGGCAAAAGCCAGGGTACAAACAAGATAAAATTGGGATCAAAATTCAGGAGCCAAAAGTAGGCCTTGGTGGGGGTTTCAGAGCTGAGTATTTGGCACCTGCTAGGGAGAAGATCAGAGCAGAAGTCTATCAGAAGCCAACTAAATGTATTACTATGTGGTTTATGAAACAGTCGTGGGGCTCCCTTAGCTGGTGGGGAAGTGTGTGGTTCCTGGGGCTGTCAGCTTGGCCAAAAGGGCCAATGAAGGCAAAATGAATGCCTGTCTTAGGCTGAGTTCCCCTGGAATCGCACTCCGAGTGTGCAGGAGGTTTATGGGGAGTGCTCTCGGGAGCAACATCTGTAGAGCAGTGAAGGAAGCCAGATGGGGCAGAGGCTGATCTTACCAGCAGTTCTAGATCTAAGGTGGCAGTTCAGAGTTGTCCAGAATTGAGTTGAGAAATCGAGGCTTTTGTACCTCCTTGAGGGATTTGGATACTTTGGAGAAGGGGGCATAACTTGGGTGAGACCATCTCACTTCCGCCAAAGGAAATTCCTGGGAAGGCAGCTGTGAGCATTTGCACCAAACAGTACAGTAAGGACCACTGGAGGAAGAACCTCACTCCCGAAGGGGGATCTGGGTGACATCTACAATAACGTCCCATGAAATATAAAACTAGTGCATGCTCCATTTGACTTTATAACCAAGATCTATTCTATTATCTTAAAGCAGTGTCAAATATGTTAAGCTCTGCTTGACCAGTAAATGGGATGGTCTGAACCTGTCAATGATAAGTTCTCATTGCTCCTATTAACTTCCTAAAAATCCATGTATGATTGGGACCTGCAGCCCAAGGTGTTGTTAATAATTTAACTGGTCACTCTGCCGACTCAGCCTCACTCTGGCTCCCTCAGCTAGGGAGCCCAACTACAGAACCTCAGATGTCTGGCTGGGAAGTCGTTTCAATGCACAGCCAAAGGTGAAGGACCAAGGGTGTCACCTAAAATGTGTTCATCAGAGGCAAGTCGTCCTTTCTGGGAATTTTTGGCACCATTTCCCAGATCCCTCTGACTCAAATGTGTGATTATTTGAATCAAGATGCTTGGAAGAAATGAGACACAATCCGCCGGAATTTCGCTGCTGCTTCCCTGCCTGCCTCTGGCCCCACCGCTCCCCGGCACACACACAGACAGGCACACAAGTACAGTACTGTTCTACCATATCCTTAATTTTACAGATCTCCCGCTGAAGGTTCTGACTAATGGTAAGTTATTTGTTCAGAAAGATTTTATGGCTCTCATAAAACGTCAATTACAGTTTTAAAATAACTTGTAGTTTTTCTGTAACATGATGCTGCCATCTTGGTTCCCAGAGGGTGTATTAAATTCAAGTAGCAATAACAAATCATTTAAGCAATAAATAAATAACCTGAGACAGAGCGTTGTTAAGAGTTAATAGTCTCCCATACACTCAATAGAGGTTGAGGCTCCACTCAATTAACGTGACCCCGGGGGGGGGGGGCCGGGGGCCACACTGCACCCAGCCGTTTTGTTGAAGGTATTCAACCCGCACACATTCATTTCCTTCTTTATGTTGTCTCTTTTCAGCGGGGAAGGCTCTCTGCAGTCCCTGGTTCCAGAGAACAATTACGGTACAGTCTCAGAGAACAGAGAGAAAACTGGGGTCATAAATATGTTAAATGGGTGCGTGGGTTTAAGTGGCTTTGTAAACGAAACACGGAGGAAACCGCAGACTAATTAATGAATATGAAGCAGCGTGGAAGCCGGCAGGTTTCGGGGGGACGGTCCTGTTGTGGGGTGAGGATGCGACACCTATATAATGATTTTCCTCCAGGAAGGAACATTTACTTATTTTAAGAACTGCTTTCAAGATCTTAAATTGGTTTGATGGACAATATCAGATGTGGGTAAAAACACTCAAAAAACATTGAAAAGAAAAATCTTCTTCCAGTTGTAGTTTCTCTAATCAAGGTATAACTTTGGCCTGAAAGAATGACCTTACAGATTTTTTAAAAAGTGTTATTCTTGTATTTTGTATGTAGACATCATGCTATCTAAAAAGTGGATCAATTGCATACATCTAATACAGATTCACAGCTCATTTAAATCTATGGACTTGTAATCAATGGCATTTATTAAATATTAATAAATTCCATTTGGGTCAAATCAAAGATCAAGATTTTATGATGTGGCATTTCTGTATGTCCTGAAATATTTCAGTTTTTCTGTTTGGAGAATTTACTGTTTTCTCTTTTGTTCCTTCTTCACCTGACATGAAAATATTAGCACAAATATCTGTTCAGGAAGTTAAAGGCTTCCTGCATATCTCGTATGACCCATTTTTTCCCACAAATGGCATGCTGATCTTGCTCTGTGAGGCAAGCCAGTGCTGGTACTCTGACAATGCCCCTGAACTTGGGGGATGCTGACACTGTAAGAGCCAGAGAATAGCAACCAGAGGCCACAGCAGAGATGCAAATGGACCAAAAGGTCAGACTCAAACGGGGATGGGAAAAGTAGACAGGCACAAACAAAGCCGTAAAGAAAAACAAAAACAGAAACAAACCAAAAAACTCAGAAGCAACAGAAAAGTGGCAAACAGCAATATTGCTTCTAGGCTGGCCCCAGACATCCTTGTTTAATTAACTAAATGGCCCAGCTATAAACAATAGATTAAATTAAACAGTTGATCTAATTCAATTGTTAAGATACTAAAGTAACCTCTTGATGATCTGTTTCAGCCGTTTTAGTTGCAATAATAAACAAACAACCAAACCTTGCTAAACCCTGTCTATATTGATGCAACCAATTCATTTTATTTTTATTGTACTTAAAGCTGAAGAATTACCAAATTATAATCCTTAAATGTAATTCATAAATGACATCTATTCTGCAACAAGTTTTACTAAACACCTACTATAGGAAAGGCAGAGGATTAAGGTTTTGTACAAAAAATACAAAGATGCTTATGAACTTTAATTGCCCTTAAAACTTAAGGAAATAGGTGTTCAAGGAGACATGATAGACATGTTGAACTAAATTATATAAAGACAAGAACTGAATAGCACAAGAAACAACAGAAGAAATGTCACAGAAGAAGTCTTGATAAATTGCCTAACGAGGGTTACAGATTATAAATATTTTGAGATCTGAAAAGAGAAGAGTTTGGGAAGTTGGGAGTTTGAGTGATCTTTGCTAGTTCTGTGGAGGTGATGATCTGCTTTGATCTTCAAGGACCTCTGATTCCCCAGCAGGTGGACAGAAGAAAAGATCTGGAGACATTTGATTTGCATATTATCCATTTTTATTGTTTTATTTGTAAGGAACAATGAAAAACAAAAACATAGTCTTATGATGTAATTTTTATTTTTTCTTAAAATTTCAACTTATACAGAAATACAAAGAAAAGTTACCTAGCCATCCTTAAGGCCACTAATAAAATTATTCCATGGAAGAATCTGGTATTACAAATAGCTGTTAGTAGCCCTAGAATACCTGCCTCCTATCTCTTCTGTTAGCATCTGTATACACAAACTATCGGAGGACTACTTTGTGTATCAAGTAGTCCTCGCTCTGTCAGGCTGGAATAATGTCCTCCTCCTCTGAATACCTTAGAGCTCTAAGAGCGTGGTTTAGAAACTCAAATGTCTATCTGATAGAGAAGGAAAATGGATCAGTGGTTGCCTGGAGCGAGGGAGGGAGCAGGCAACAACTGGGCACAGAGGAATTTGGGGGATAATGGGAATTTTCTAAAAAATTACATTGTAGTAACAGTTGCATAACTCAATACATTTACTAAAATATTGAGTTGTACCCTGTTTATGGGTAAATTTTATGATATATAAATTGTACCTCCACAAAGATGGTTTTGTTAAAGGGTCTACCAGGCCAGGGTGGAAATGTCAAGCAATCACAGGTTATATGTTTTGAATGCAGATGCACTCTTTTTGCATAGTAAATGTTTAAGAACATCCTTCAATCCCACAAAGATTTAGCTGTCTCCCATATTTCCATGAAACACAAGATTTTCTTGTTCTACTTTTCATTTCCTAATTTTGATAGAGAAATATTTCTTAAATAATAGGAAAATAGCATTGTAATCACATGATAAATGGCTATCGACAATTCCCTACTATGTGGCCCTGGTGGGGCAAGGTGTCCCATCCCAAGGGGCTGCCACAACTCAGCCCCATTGGTTGTTACTGTGGGGGAAGGGGGAGCAATGTTGCCAGATTTTCTATTTGTCCAAGAGAATTTTCTAATAAAATCTTCTGATTTTTAAATGTTGGTTCAGAGTTTTAAAACAAAATGCTGTATGGTCCAAACAAAACAGGATGTGGGGAAGGTTTGCAACCTCTGCTTTGTGGGGAGAACCTTGCAATTCAGCACTTAATTGTGGATTTCCTAGTTTTGTTCACTGTTGTTTTATGCGGGCTAATTTTGGTTCCCCACCTCTTTACGGTTCCTGGAGCTAGAGCTTGGGGTAAGGGGTGGGGCCTGATAAATACACGTATGTGCCCACACACCTTAACACAGTGCCTAGCTCTGTGCCAAATATATATTACAAGTGCACAGTCAATATTGTTGATTTCATTAATGTAGTCAAAATCATGAAAGTAAATGTTTTTTTGAAAGCTAGCTCAAATATGCACTCCACTTCCCCCGTCTCGTTCGAGAGAGCTTAGACTCAAACTCAAGTCTAACTAGACATCACTCAAAGTGACAGGGACGTCTCAGATTTTCTCAGCCAGATCTAATCTATAAGAAAATAAAAATAAGAGTGTTTTCTATATTGGGCCATCATTTTATTTCTGAAATGTGGCAGAGACTAGACAGACTCTTACCAAATTTTTTTTCTTTCAGAGCGCACGTAAACACTACATTTCCCAGTCTTCCTTACAACCATTTGACTGCATTCTAGGCATGAAACGTGAGCAGAAGTCTGTATCCAGGACTGGCTTAGAAATCCCCTGAATGAACTTCCATGTCTTTGAGCACTTGTGGAGGCTACGTGCTGAAATAGAGTCATCACAAGATGGAAGGATCCTTAACTTTAAATTATCTGATTATTTTCTCATATTTATATTTCAATTTAATATTTACACTTGATGTTCAGGCCTCGTCTTCAGCATGGCCTAGGTTCTTGTGCTAATGTTAATCATTATTTCTTCAACTAGACTTCTCTAGAAAGAAAGAGGGTTGCGGAACTTCATCTATCCCATATTAGGATTAATGACTTTTATGAAAGCTCGTATTTTCACAGAGCAATGTGACTCCTGGCAAAGTATAGAATTGATCAGAATGTTTTTATCTATAAGGTAAAATACATAGTGTATAAGTATAATTAGCCAGGTTTTATTATAACTTCTTTCTCAATTAGCACTGTACAAACTGAAAAAAAATTCTTTTATTAAGGCAAAAATTTAAAACATTCCATGAATATAATGCACTAAAAAAACACTAAACTGCTTAAACTTCTTCAAAACTGTTTCTCAAAGAGAGAAAATGAAATACCAGAAATGAATAGGCTCAGAAAATTTCCAATCTTTTGTATTCTAAGGTCCCAATCATGTCCCACCTCTTGGGTCTCGCTTTCCTTGTTCCTCTGTCTGAAATAGCACATTTCAAATCCATTGTGATTATGTCTATTTTTTCACCATGGCACTAAGGATAGCCTACGGTGGGCCACACCCCAGTCATTCTCAACCAGGGGTGATTCTGCACCTCAGGGAACGCTTGGCAATGTCTGGCCACCTGTGTATTCCCACAGGGCTGCATGTGCAGAAGAGTCCCACGCTTCCTTTAGTGCTCTGCTGTGTAATTCTTAATAATTTTATCTTTGAACTCATGTTGTGGAGGTGAAGTCTGATGGGATGATGGAGGATGTGTGGAGGAAAGCGTAGGTACAGCATGTGGGGATGCTGATCCTTGCCGCCTGTTCACATACAGCATTCATCGCATCCCATGAGCACAGATGCAAATTATGTAGCCGGCTGTAAATTTTGTGACAATTTTGATTGGGGGATGCTACTGGCATCTGATGGATAAGGCCAAGGATGCTGTGGTATTTGAATCCATTTGTAACTTTTCCAGTTGGATATCAAATCCCTGAGGTCACGGGCCACCGCTTCTCTTTCTGACTCACGTAGCATTCGGTACAACCCCTGGCACAAATGGTGGAATTTAATAAAATGTGAACAATACATGGCTGTTCTGTTAAAAATAAAAAAGTATAACCTTTCAATATTCTTTGCTTGTTACTGCCATCATTCTCATTATACAGACTTAATAAACAATTTGCACGACTTGAAGATGGCTTGTGTGATTCAAGTCAATGATAAAGCTGAAGATAGTAGTTTTTTCTCTGATCCTCATAATTCTATAGATTTATTATCTTTCCTAGAACTGGTATGTAGCTGGAAAGACATAATTTAGAATTGAAAAGATTTTGCCACTAAAGTTAGGAGGCAGGCTTTAGGGAAAGAAAATACTCATTTAGTTCCTGACTTACGGCACCAATATTGGAGACTTTATATAATCATTTGTTATGAAAGGTTACCCTTAATCCCATTTGATAGGTGAGCACCTTGAGGCTCAGTGAGATTCAGTAACTCGCTCATGTCCATGTCTAAAGATCGTAGACTGAGCCAAAACTTAAACTCAGGTCTTCAGGACTCTAAGATGTAAGTTACAGGACCCGTTCTCCCTGCAGCCACGCTTCACCACTAAGGGCTATAACATGAACCCTGATGCTGAAATTCTATTTCTATTCCATATTTGTGAAGGGCCCATTGATAAGATGACCACTTATGTGTCAAGTCCAAACTCAGACACATTTGAGAGTGAAAGGGGAGTTATTAGTCAGTATGCTGGGGCAAGAGCATATTGTCTAGGACTGCTCCTGAGATATGGGGACCTACTATGGTCACCTGCCCACTGGATGAACCCCATGGAAGAGGGTCCCTTAGCAGCAGAAGGGAGATGTCCTGGTCAGGGCTTGTCTTGTGCAGGTTTATGCCTTGGTGACAGTGGCACCTGCTTCCCCGGAGCAACCACTGACAGGTCCACTATGTTTATTTCACGGAAGGAAGTAACAAGGGGAAGGGGAGAGGGAGATAAAAATCGAGCAAGGTGTTGCACGATCATCATAAATGGGTGCTGGACCACATATTTTCCTTCAAATGCATTAGTCAAAACAATTCACTTGCAGTCCTGGGAGCATAAAACACACAAATCCTAGCAGATCTCAAATGCAATCTTTTATCGTTCGCAGAAGAGCTTCTGATTTCCAGGCCTGTGCCAGAGGCTGCTGCCATTGTGTGTCCCTGTCTGTGTACATGTGCACGCAAATGTGGCAAAACGGATTCTGATGCCCTAGGCTTTGTTTAAACAACCTCCAGAAGATGTGAAACTCCTGTTACGGGTTCATGCCATGTACATGATGTGGCTAATTAAATAGACTAAAATCGAAAGAACCGTAACTCTTCCTTATAAAAAAAAAATGTGTCTCTCTTCCTCCTCTTCTTTCTCCTCCTCCTCCTCTTTCTCCTCCCCGTATTCAGCTCCTACTACAGAAGTACATGCAAATTAGCCACACATTACGCGAAGAAACTGGAAGAAAAGGAGCTAATGACTTTGGTGGGACCGAAGGTTCAAATCCAGGGCAGGAACCTGGCAGCCCCACACCATTCGTTCAGCTGAATCCCTCCTGCTGCTAACATTTCACTCACCCCCCCCCCCCGCTCCCCAATTTCCGCTGGGCACTGGCCAGAACCAGAGATATGAATTTAAATTTGATGTTGAGTACACACATTTCTTCCCATTCATGAAGATCCATGACTACAAAGACTGGGAAGTTCGAATATAGGCCCCAGCCCCTTGGTTTGGACCACAGTGTTTTCATACACTGCTTCGGGGATGCTCAGATGGCTGGATTTGTGATTTCACGCTTGAGAGCTCCTGGTTTGCAGCGGTGTCTCCTGGGCTGAGGAAGGCAGTGGGTCAGAGACCTGCTCTTTGTCTGAGGTCACGCAGACTCTTGGCAGCAGACCTCTCCAGTTCCAGCTTGCTGCTTCTGGAGTCCTGCCAAGCCTCACACCAAGAAAATGACAGCATTTAATTAGGGGGGAACACCTCGCTTTACATGAAAGAGAAGGGCAAAATGGGAAAAATTAATTCATTGCCATGTAATAGGTGTAAAACACTTTAAATACGTAGGGGTTGCCATTTAGTTAAAAAAAAAAAAAGCTGGCTTCTTATTAGAAAGCGGTGTCGATATTTTGACAGCTTTTACGCTTTGGTAGCAGCTGAAGGCAACATGGAAGCTAGAAAGCCATCGCAATAAACCTCTGAGCTTTGCCCTGTTAAAAATGTCAGACTAATAAATCACGCTTTTAATGGCCGAGGAGGGAGTAGATCAATAAGTTTTAGGACGCCGTGTATAGAAGCATCATATGGTGCTATTTAACATAGGCTCACTAAGGTGGCAAAGATTTCACAACAATCTAAAGTTCAATGTGAAGATCCGAATTAGAACATTAAGGTTGCATTAAATTTTAGGCCAGAAATCTTGGAGTAAACCTTCCTGTTTTAGGTACTTTTTAGTCTTTCAGATTGTGTGTGCGTTGAAAAATAAATAGACCTATACCTTTCAAATTGTTTCCGTCTTCAGAATCTTCAAAATGGGGGCAAAAGAATTTTTGTTGGTTCTATTAACCAGAGTTTTTAAAAAGCGTCCCTAAATTTGGCAATTATTTAGTTTATTGAAACAACAACAGGAAGTCAAATTAAACAAAAGGGTGAAATTTACTGTTGACGCAATGAATGTAAGAGTATACCCAATAGCTCTGCAGGCTTCAGTGCTAGTGAAGATCAAACTGTCAAACTCAAAGAAAAATAGATCCCGTAAAAGAAATAATCCAAGGCTTATAATTATTCTCAGTGGCTTTGTCTTCTCTTCCTCACACCTCCATCCCTGAATTGTATATGCATTCACAGACATCTTCATTGGGGGAAAAATAAGCTAAATCCCACATCTTTTGTAAGTTATTTATTTTAGTAAAAGTTTCAAAATTGCCTTATTTAATGAGTTTCTCTTCACAAGTACAAAAGATATAAATAAGACACAGTGATGGGCAGTAAAGGAAGGTCTTTTGAGGTCTTGGTGAAACTGTTTAGCAGGGATTGAAGACCACTTCTGATGCTCACTCTAAAAGAAATATTTTAAGCAAACCATAAAAGTGGGCTTGACCCTTCCATGGGTCCATCATAAATCAATTGTTAAAGCAAGGGTGAAAACTGGGGAGGAGGTCAGAGGTGGCAGAGAGGCCACAGAGAAAGGACAGTGTGAGAAACTAGAGCACGAACTGGAGGGGGGAATAGGGCAACCTTTTGGATGGGCAGCATCTATGATTCCGAAATCGTGGATATGCTGCTTATAATCACACATTAATGAAATTATAGCCAAAGGAAAACTCCCATAGCAGAACTTAAAACCTAGGGCTGTTTTAGTTTTGAGACCCCTCCCTGTCCAGCAACAGGTAGATTGAAGCTTGATTAAAAGTTAAGTATCAATCTAACCTGTCTCTGTTCCTAGGAAAGTTCCCCTAAATATATAGGAACACTTATACCACTGTTTCCCTACCATGTAACACTAGAGGGTAGATCTTAAACTATGCAGGTGGTAATCAGACATAAATTCTTCACTAGTGCTATCTCAGAGCATGTTGGTGTTGCCATATTCTGAGAAAGACTGCCTTTAACTTTTTGCCAAATCCATCTTACATTCACAAAAAAAGCTTTGTGATACCCCCTTCATTAAGAGAAAACAAATAGAATGATGAGGATGTTGACTAATCTAAAAAAATAAAAAACCCTTGCTTTTGTAGAAAATTTTACACCAAATGTTGAGTTTGAATGATCTATATATCTAATCATTTGTTTCCTTGGGGTGGAATCAAGTTGGAAGCCCAGACAATTAAAGTGATTCACATTTAAATGAAAGGTGGCTCGATTGATTTGTAACGACACAATTTATTTGGTAATAATGACATTCCTTGAGTTTGGCCAGGAAAACAAAGGTTGATTTATTTCCTAATAACAAAGACAAATGGCCCTTCTGCTCTAACCTCTTCCTTATTCTCAGTGGTTCAGGGCCAGGTTGCCAGTGGACTCCACTCTGTTCTCCCTCTTGCTGGAGGAAGATTCTAGACAAAATCTTTTAAAAACATGCCCACAAGGGTTCTAGTCATGGAAATGGACAGTCGCACACGTGAAAGATTTAAAGAGCCTTGTGCTATTTTTTTCTACTTGAAATTCCACAACTTGGTATTTAACAAAAGGTTGTGTTAGAAAAATTACACACCCCATGCAAAGCACCTTAATATTGACACTTAAAAAGATACAGCTCTGGTTAACGTACGTTTTTGAGACAAACCTTAAAGGACTCACATAAAGGGGGTAAGTATCGTAATAGCATCATTATTATAATGACATTGCTCATATTTTTAAGAATGTTTTCCTTAAAAATGGTCCATTTTATACAGATGGTTCATTTTAAATAGGGGTTTAAAAATGCAAATACAAGTGGAACAACTAGGGAGTGTCTACTTAAGGTTAATAAGGATTAATAAAAATAATATAAGGGCAAACAGCTTAATAAAATCATCCATTTTAGCAAACATGTGATTTCTATTTTTATGTGGTACTTTTTAGTAAATATTAAGCTTATTTTGAAACAAGTTTCCTATTTTATTCTAATATGTTTTTAAATGTTCAGAGAAAGCAGGGTGGTTACTCGGGACCTTTAAGAAACAAAGTCCTTGAGTGACTTAGAGCATTTTCTGGGGTCAGCTAGACAGAGCAGACTCTCCTTGCTCTGGGAGGGAGACCCTGGCCAGGGAATGAGAGGTCAAGGAAAGCAAGTAAGTCGGAATGATGTCCTAACAGTGGTTTTTCAGATCTTTCTCCTGAGCAGGAAAAGTGTGGTAATGCGAAATGTAAAGAAGAGTATATAACCTCATCTCTGCTCCTCTCTGAAAACAGAGAAACTTTTCCACTTGGCACTGAACGGCAGCTGGGAGCTGCAGCAGGTAGCTGCGTAGGAGAGTCGGTAGAATAACCGAGGAAGCAAGTTGCTCATTGCTTTCTAATGCAACACTCATTCCTCCAACAAATGGCTCCCTGCTACACGCAGGCGCTGCTTTCCGTGCTCAGAATAGAGCAGACAAGCTAGGTCTTGGGCATCAAGCTTACCTTCCAATGGCAGAAGTGGCAGGACAGGTGACCAAAAGGCAAGCAAAAAGACACTTCCTGATAGTGATAGCTGCGAAGGAGGAGGTCGGGAGGGCAATGTGACTGAGCAGGAAGGGGGAAAACTCACATGTCCACAGTCAGACAGCTGACCTACTCGAGAAGTTAGCAGGGAGGGATAGCAGAGGGCAGCCTGCTACTTAGCTCAAGCAAAGAAAACATTTTTAAAAAAAAGTTTTAAAAAATCAGAGAATTTCAGTATATGATAAACAAACACCTGAATAACTAAAATTCATAATAAATGCTAACATATTGTCATTTGGGCTTCAGATTATTTGTAATGAAAGAGATAGGAATACTGTATTACAACTCAGTCTTTGTTTTTTCTTTTTGGCCTCTATACTCCAATTCCCCTCCTTTCATCCCTCCCTCCCTGCTGGAGACAATCACTTCCAGTCTGCGTTGTTACACTTTTATAAGTATGTGCCTAAGAACAGCATTGCCTTGTGTTTTTAAATGCATATAAATTGTATCATTCTATATGTAAAATTCTGTTATTTGCTTTCTTATTCAGCACTGTGTTTTGAGAGTTATCCAAGTTTTATGGCTCTAATTCATTCATTTGGGCCAGGTAATATTCCCTCATATATCATAATTTATTCCGTCTTGACAAAAATTTGGATTTTTGACAAATTTTACTATCACACATCATGCCTCACTCAACATTTATGTACACATCTTCTTGTGCATAGATGCAAGAGTTTCTTTAAGGAATATGCCCAGAAGTGGAATTGCTAGATGGATGTAAGGCATTGGGTAGACACCCAATTTTTCAGATACTTCAGATATTGCCAACGTGCATTCCAAAGTGATTGTACATGTTTATAGTCACTTTGGGAGTGTGAGGCTTCTCCCTGGCCCCAGGCCTGCCAGCATCTGATATTGCAGACTTTATGGTTACCAAATGGTATCTCCTTTTTTACACCTTGGCACATCAAACTATACTATTTCTCTGGTTACCAGTGAGGTAAAATAATTTTTAACATATTTATTAGTTATTTGGTTCTTCTATTTTGTGAACTCACTGCTTCTTTCCTTTGCTGAATTTTCTATTAGGTTTTTTACATTTTTCCTTATTTTTTTGTATTGGCTATTTATATATTCTGAGATTATACATAAACACCGACACACATATATATATGCATAAATGTATATAAGTATATATCTGATATATATTTTAGGTCATTAAATATGAAATTCCCAATTTTGAATCAAAAGTGTAGTTTATTATATCTCAAGCAAGAAATAGTACAATTAATCAAAGTATTCCGTAAACTATCGACACAGTTTTGCCATCTTAAGGGTAGCTGGTTTATGCCAGCAGCAGAGAAGCCTGGAGAGTGAGTGGCGATGAAATCGTGAAAGGCGTTTTCCACAGCTTGTTGAGAATTGAATATTTTTCCTTGCAAAAAGTGGCCCAAAGCCTGGAAGAAGTGGTGGTCAGTTGGTGCAAGGTCTGGTGAATACAGTGGGTGACAGAGAGTTTCCAAGTGCAGCTGCTCTAGTTGGAGCAGTGTTATTTGTGCCACGTGTGATCGAGTGTTGTCTTGCAAGAGGATTGGTCAGTCTCTATTGACCAGTCTCAGCGGCTTAATCACAGTATCCTCACCATGTCGTCCAGTTTGTTGCAGTGACATCCGCTGTAATCAGTTGACCAGGTTTCATGAAGCTGTAGTGAATAATACCAGTGCTAGACCACCAAACAGACACCATTAGCTTTCTTTGATGAATTTTCGATTTTGGACTATGTTTCGCTACTTCATCTTTATCCAACCATTGTGCTGAACGCTTGTGATTGTCAAAAAGAATCCATTTTTCATCACGTGTAACAATATGGTATAGAAATGGTTCATTTTTATGTTGTGACGGCAAAGAAAGGCAAGCTGCAAGATGATTTCTCTTCTGACACTCATTTAATTCATGCAGAACCTATCTGTCCAGCTTCTCGAGCTTGCCCATTTGTTTCAAATGGTCCAATATTGCTGGAATAGTAATGACAAACCTTGCTGCTAATTCATGAGTAGGTCGAGATAGATTCACTTCTACTATAGCTTTAAGCTCATCATTATCCACCTGAGTCCTGGTCACCCACATGCCTCATTTTCAAGATTAAAATCACTAAAAGGGAACTTCTCAAACCACCGATGTACTGTGCGTTCATTAGCCACATCCTTCCCAAACACTTCATTAATATTTCGAGCTGTCTGTGCTGCATTGGTTCCACAATGGAACTCATATTCAAAAATAACACGAATTTTTGACTTTCCCATGGTTTCATAAAAATTGCCCTAAAAAAAACTTCGAAAGATAATCACAAGCCAAAATGTGCTTTTGCAAGATTGAGGATGTACCTTCACAATAAACATAAAACAGAAAGTGGCAAAGTGAAATGTCGGAGATATCAACTGTCAAACTTTGTACTTAAGGAAATTGGACATTTCATACTTAATAACCTATATATAGTCATTGTCCCTCAGTATCTGTGAGGGATTGGTTCCAGGGCCTCCCACAGAAACCAAAATCTGAGGATATTCAAGTCTCTGACATAGAATGGTATAGGTGCAGTATATAACCTTGCATATAACCTGAGCATATCTTCCCCATATACTTTAAATTATCTCTAGATTACTTATAATTCCTAATTCAATGTAAATGCCATGTACATAGTTTTACACTGTATTGTTTAGGGAATAATGACAAGAAAAATGTCTGTACCTGTTCAGTGCAGAGACAATTTCTTTTAAAATATTTTCAATCCAAGGTTGGTTGAATCCACAGATACAGAGGGTCAAGTGTACTAACATATATATGCATTCAGTAGGGTGAGCAGCCACAAAATTAACACGCAGAAAAAATTAATAATAAAAAAAACGAAAAAAAAGAAAAAATTAATAGCATTAATTCATACACAGAGTAATCAACCAGTTGGAAGATATAATTAATGACTCATCTGCAAAGTAGCATGAACATATAAAATATTTAAAAATAAGTTTATTGAGAAATACAGATAAATTTAAAAATGCTACTAAGTACATGAAAGAAGACCTAAATTACTGAAAAGATATATCAAGTCCTTGGAAAAGAAAATAATGCCCTAACAATGTGAATCATACTCAGATTATCTATTAATTTAATTTAATTCTAATTAAAAATCCAAACAACATTTTTTTGTAGAACTTGATACAAAATCCACATAATAGAGTAACAACAAAAATCAAGAACAACTAAGACTATCTTTAAAAATAAGAAAGGAGAGGAAATGTGTTTTACAAGGTGACAGAAATTATTATGAAATTATAGTCATGGTAATGAGTGCGTTGGTACAGAGATACACGAATAGACATTGTTTCTCAGTGCATCTTGACAAATTTTTGTTATTAATACATTTCTATGTGGCTACTTATTAGCCACTAAATAATACATTCTCTAATTTTTAAAATAAATGTTCCTAGGGCAGGCGCAGTGGCTCACACCTGTAATCCTAGCACTCTGGGAGGCCGAGGCAGGAGGATTGTTTGAGCTCAGGAGCTCAAGACCAGCCTGAACAAGAGCAAGACCGGTCTCTACTAAAAATAGAAAAATTAGCCGGTGTCGTGGCACCCTCCTACAGTCCTAGCTGCTCGGGAGGCTGAGGCAAGAGGATCACTTAAGCGCAGGAGTTTGAGGTTGCTGTGAGCTGCAATGATGTCACTGCACTCTACCCGGGGCGACAGAGCGAGATGCTGCCTCAAAACAAAAAGTTTCTAAGAGCAGCTTTAGGTTCACAGCAATACTGAGCGCAAGGCACAGAGTATTCTCATCTCCCCCCACTCGCCTCCCCGGGGCCTAGCACAGGCACAGCCTCCACTATCAGCATCCCTCACCAGGGGGTACGTTTGTCCTAATCCATGAACCTACATTGACATGTCATCACCATTCTCTAATAAATAATTCTACTTTAAGAGGGGAAAGAAGGATAACAGTCTGGCCGATATTTTAAAGTCTCTAAGACACAGGAAGATCCACCGCTTTCTTTATCCAAGGAAAAACCATTTTCTGGTGGCCAGCTCAAGGGAACACAGGAGAAATTACCTAGCTTCTCTGGGCTGTCTATTTCCTTACACATGACAACAAGTTTTACATGAAGATATTACACTCATAGACTCATGCAAGTGTTTAATGTTAGAGTTTGAAGAAACCAAAGTGATCCTTTACAGCATGTACCTCATTTTACCAAAGAGACTGAGACCCGCTGAACAAAATTGCCTAGTGCTTGTCAGTAGGATTCTCGCATGACGGATACTACCAGGAGCCATCAGGAATCTTTGAGGAGTGCCCAGGGTGAAATCACAGCAGGCATAACTGTGCCAGCAAAAGTCGCTGAAGATGAGCGGAGACAGACCCTGAGACACAATTCCTTAGAGCAGCGGTATCTGACCACGACCCCGTTCTCCCAGCCAGCTCCACCTTGAGAGTCAAAAGCTGCTTTCTTTCTGTGAGTCTCCCTGCAGTGCTCTCAGAGCATTTTTGCTCATCTTCCCTCCTACTTACCATTCTTCTTTTTAAAAATTAATTGTCTCAAATGACAAGGGCTCAAATCAGAAGCCGTCATTTGGGTAATTATGCTCCAAGCTCTCATTTGCATGTGATTATAATTTAATACAACTCTATTCACTCAATGAGATGTAAAAGTTGCCATGTAGTTTTTAAAAGTATGCCAGGGATTTTTTTTTTTTCAAATACTCTCTCATAGTGTCTGTAGTAGGAACTAGGTGTTACCATCTCCATTTAACAGATAAGAAAGCAGAGGCTCAGGAAGGCAAGTCACCTTCCCAAGGACACAGGGAGAGAGAGCAGAGTCAGAACTCCCAGCTCGGTCTAGCAGACCCCAGCCCCACACTCAGCATCGTGCGTGATACCAACTGTCAAGCCAATTTTCATTGGCCCTGACATTTTCTGACATCTCAGAAAAACTGCCGTAGTCACCCTCCATAACAAGGCTCCACTCCATTCTCTGTCAGATCCCCCGGTCTGTTTCTGTCCTGCCAGTATCTCCATCTGAAATTATCCTATTGATTCATTTTCTTGAAGCTGGAGATCCTTCTTGTTCATTGTTGAATTCCGGGCACCTACACTGGAGCCTAGAGAAGGGGGATAGCTCGGTAAAAAATGTGTTAAATAACTCACTGAGTGAATGAGCAATCTTTAACAGAGATAAATGATCAGAAAGCTCTTTTCAGCTACATTTCCCAGAAAGATTTAGCAATGAAAATGGGTGGTCCAACATGCTTTTATTCCGTTCCAAAGCCCTGGTCAGTAAAAACTGGCTTCAGAGGCCCAAGAAACCTGAGCCTTGACTGTCTCTGGACCTGCAGCTCAGAAACCCCCCACTTGCAAGCAGACCAGGGGCTACTCCGACCTCCTCCCTCCCTGCTTCGGTGTGCGTGCATTCTGGGACCTGTAAAGGTTGCCATTTACTGGGTTTTGTCAGATCAACACAAAGTAAATATTTTCAGTTCCCGAATGCTGATGGGAACAGGGGAGGGATCAAGTGACGGCGCCTGGGAGTCCACTTGGCCTCCGCGCAACGGCAAGCCCGGGTCCACGTTCTCTGCGGAGCCGAGATTAGTGGCCCGTGGCTAGGGCGGAGGGACTTCGTGCAGCTCTAAGGCAGAAAGCAACACCAGTAACAAGTCAGTGTCAGCGCATTCTCCGAGGCTTGTACATACCTCCCTCCGTAGACAGATGCCAGCGGGTTGTACGAGTATGAGGGTGGAGGGAGAGTGGGGAGAGACGTGGGGCGGGGCAGGGCGAGGAGCGAAGATAACCCTGCCGGTGATCATAACGAAAACAAAACGCTGGACGCCCTGAGCTCAAGTGTGCAAAATCACAGTTCTCTGTTGATAAAAAATCACCAATAAAAATTACCAAAAGTTGTGACTGTTTATTCCTACAACAGAGCGAGATTCGGGCGCCTGTCTGAATACAGGAAGGGCGAAACTCCCTGGGGCCCAGAGAGTCCATCGCTGTTCTCCTGCAGGGTGGGTGGCAGTTAATCCCTCCTGGGATGCTCTGTTCCTCTTGGCCAACGGGACAGAACATTAGGGCTTGCCCAAACAGGCCCCGACAAGGCACTTTTATTTAGTTTCTAGCATGATTAATCTAATTTGTTTTAGGTTCTGGGAAACTGGCTATACTTACAAGGTAGCTTCCTGGAAACATAAGAAAACTTACATCTAAAAATTCTTGAGTAAATTAGACATTAGGGGCCGACTGTATGTGTTTCCAATCAGTAAGCTGCTGCGCAGGTGAAACTGATCTATTTTGAAAATGTTTAGAGTTTAGGAAAAATTAAGTTTGAGGAAAATAGCCTATGTTCTTTTTAACCTTTCTATATCAGGCTCACTTTTTTTTTTTAATTTCAGAATATTACCAGGGTACAAACACGTTGGTTACATAAATTGCCTTTGCACCACCTGAATCGGGGCTACGAGGGTGCCCATCCCCCAGGCAGCGAGCACTGGACCCATTAGGTATGAATTTACCCCTACCCTCCTCCCCCTCCCACCTACCTGACACCTGATGAATGTTACTTCCATAAGTGCACGTAAGTTTTGATCGATTAGTACCAATTTGATGGTGAGTACCTGTGGTGCTTGTTTTCCCATTCTTGTGATACTTCACTTAGAAGAATGGGCTCCAGCTCCATCCAGAATAATATAAGAAGAGGTAGTTCACCTTTTTATGGCTGAAGGCTGTTCACCTTCTATGCCTCCATGGCATACATATACCACATTTTATCAATCCACTCATGTATTGATGGGCACTTGGGTTGTTTCCACATCCTTGCAATTGTGAATTGTGCTGAAATAAACATTCTAGTGCAGATGTTCTTTTAAAGTATCATCACGGGAATCCCCCATGAGGAAAGGTACTAAATCAATTATCAGAAAGGTGATATCAGATAGCACCCCTATCTGCTGATGTCTTCACATATAAAAGGATTCACTAAAAGTGGAGACGCTTCTCTCTCAGAAGCTGGAAGACTGCTTTTTGTGCCCGGAGTGCAGGCAGTGGGATAGTCCTAGAGGTGGGGCACAGCCCCACAGTGGAAGCACCTGTCCTGCACACACAGAGGCAAAGGGCTGAAAGGGAACAGAACTCAGAACAGAGAAAACGTACTCTGAGATACATGGCCCATGATCTGATGAGAAAGCCAGTGTGAGAAGCTCCAGATTCTGATTTCTGGTCCCCATCTCAGTTCTGTTGTGTAGGCAGTCTCTTACATAGTCCCAAGGAGTGCAGTTCCAGAAGCTACCTCTGGAGGCCTGTTGCCAGATTGAAACCGGTCCAACAGGGTAGTTTTAGGACATAAATTTTTCATTCCAGGACTTCATATTCCATCCCTGCCCTCCAAAATCCAGAAACTGTTTTTTTGAAATACTTATTTCTATCTTCTAAGAGTGGATTGTTAACCAAAACAAACCTCTAAAAGAACACAGACTAAGGCCTTCGTCACTTACCCTAGACTTCTTAGCTGTATATGGAAATAATTGAGGCTTTTCAGATGCTTAAAAACCATGGCATGCTTGGGAGAAGATGGCCCAGGATAAGATAATTTGGCTCAATTTCATGGCTTTTCTCCAAGACGATTTTATTTTTTAAACAGAATAAAATTTTATGCCATAATCATGCTAGAAATATAGTAGACATAGCTGTTCTTTTCTCGAAACAGCTTTCTTTTATTTTATAAAGCACACAGTTTAACCTTTCTTTCTTATCTATAAAATAACTTGAAATAGAATTCTCTTGACAATGGACCTTTGTTTTAAGGTAAGAAAAATCTTATCACCTATCCATGCTACAAGCAGAAGAGATTCTTTAAAACCACTTGACAATGTGAAATGCAGTACTTACTAAAATTATACCTTATCTTTGTTCAGATGCATATTTCAAGAGTCAGCATGGTTACAATCAAAGCATCATAGTAGCTTTTACTCAGAAGGTATGGTATGAAATACAGCCATTTATTCTCAAGATCCGTATCTCAATATCCAGGGGCTCCAGTTTCTGGTCAATCTTTTGGAAATCTACCAAGATATTTGGAAAATTAATTGAGTGGTAAATAAAGTATTATTGGTCAATTTGTGTTATCCAAGTGAAAGACATGGAAGCCTTAAAATAAAGAAAAACTTCTACTATGAGTAGTTTGTTTTGTTTTTTTTTTTTTTTTTAGCTCAACCACGAGGTTCAAGTTTGAAGAACGCTCTCTATTGGGACTGTCACATCCTTCAAGAACCACAGGTCATCAAAACCTTCCAGTTCTCTGTGGCCCTCAGGTGGTATCTGGTCATTCCAGCCACAGACCAGCTGGCAGAACTAGCTTCCAAAAAGTGCCCCATCTCTACCACCTTCAAGATTAAGTCAGAAGATCAGATCAAGGGCAATTTACCCACAAAATCTCTGTTCCAGCATTCAACAGTGCACTTCCGTGACTGCGTCTGTCCACTTGTCAACATGAGTTCATTCAGCTAAGAAAACAAGTGAGTTCCAATTCTCACGTAAGGGCCTCGATATTGTATTCACATGCACGCTAACTTTCATTCAGACACTTCTATTAATAATAGACTAATTCTTAGTACCTACTTGCTACCTTTACTCTCATGTATGTTGTGACTTTTTGGGGAAAAACCTCACCTGTCTAGAATATTATTTAAAATATAATAATCTAGAATTTCAGGGGAAACTGACATGTGAATTTACCTGAAGGAATTGTTTGAAAGAAGGAAGCTGTATAGTAGTCTCATTCTAAAGACTGTATTTATGAGAGAACATTTGTGAATGTGTAAGTTGACAGAGTTTTAATTTTCTCTCCCTCCCTAGAATGTAAACTTCATGAGGGCAAGAATCTTCACCTTGTTTTTTCTATTTTCCCCCTGCTCTTTTCTCAGAACCTAGACCAATGCCTGGCATGCACTAGGAACACATAACAAATACCTGGTCAACGAATGAATGAATGAATGCTCAAGCATGGAGTGTCTGCTCTGTGTGGTTGACTGGGGTATTCCATTCCCACCAGTGGAGCACTCTGCTGGATTACTATGCGAGGTGTGTATCCCTGTGGCCACCTTTTTTCACTTCCTACATGTGTTTCTAGAAGTTTGGCTAGGTACTTTTTTCCCTCTAGTCATAAACAGTGGAAGTAGATCAATCTTATGAAATTTGCTTTCAAGGAAAGGGAAAATGTGTCTGGTATCCTTGAATTTTCCAGGGCCACCTACATTAGGTAATAAAGCCAGGCAATTGATACATCTTGATTTATGTGATTCAGAAAAATATTCTCAGTAAATATTCTTTGTGGCCAGAGAGTCTACAGATTTTTTTTTTTTTTTTTAAATTTCCTCCACTTAATCCCTAGGGTAGAAGGAGGCAAGGATGAAATACCACAGGGTTGGTTTTACTGGGTCTGTCTCGGCCTGCCCGGGATGGATGGGCTCTTGCATTCTCCACCTCCCGGCACCGGGAAAAGTACCAAATGAATGGCCTTTCCTGGCCAATGCTGGCCTCTGCTGGTGTGGAGGCAGAGGGAACCAGGAGGCCACTGGCAGATGGCACTTCATCCCAACCAAGATGGCAGCCTGGGCAGAAAGGGGTCTTCAAAATGCACTCACCTGAGAGTGCTTTGGCTCACAACGTTCCATAAACGAACATGAATTTTTTATCGTCTTTTATTAAAGATATGAGCAAACTCTAGTGGTGAGCCAAAATTGATATGCTACAATTTTTCCACTAAATTACTGAAGGAGATGGGAACAGACCAAAGACTAGTTGACTATGGATCTTGCTCCCTTACCATAGAGCCTGGTGTATTAACAGATGCTGGCCAATGTTTATTGAATGCTAGTGTGACCAGCAAGTCCTGGGTTGCCTGGAACGTTCTCAATTTTAGTAGCAAAATTTCCATGTCTCAGGAAAATCCTCTGTCCAGGTCAACTTGAATCGTTGGTCACTTTGCTCAGAATGCCACATAGATGCTTGAGGACTGGCAGAATTCTGAGTTAAAATCAGATTATCTTCTGTGCAGCCTACCAAAATGCCTTGCATAAGATTACTTGCAAAAAGCAAACAAAGTTTTCTATTAAAAGGTCGTTATATTTTTTGAACTTTTTGAAAAATGCCTTATTTCTTTTTTCAAATACCTGTCAGAATAATCAGTTAGCATAAAAGACTAAAATGTTGTGAATAGAAAAGAACAAAATCAAATAAGAGGCGTGACAAATAATTTTGGTTACAGAAGCAAACATATTGCTGTCGTTTCCCCAAACTATTTGCTAAGTGACTTACTGCAAACATACTGATCAGTACAAAGGAGCCAGGGCTGTAAGCTGGACACTTTGACATGAAAATACTATTTTTTAAAACAGAAAGAAATGCCAGGAAACAAGGATCATCAAAAATTTTCTCACTCTTCCTTTCAAAAACCAGAATAACAGAGATTTGTCAAAAGAAATATCCCACCATTGAGGCATTCTGCTTTAAACACATTTTGCGTTTTCAGAATTTCCCCCAAATGAAATGCCACAGAGAAGAATGCACATTTTACAGTCCTAAACATATTTAATATACTGTTTTTACAGCAGCTGTTGCTTTCACAGAACTTTAACCCTGCTGTGTAAATGCATCACCAGGAAAATACCCAGGTTGTCATGGAGACAACCTCAGCACAGGGCCCTTTGCTCTGGTGAACTGGTGTCAGCTTTCAGCCTCCCTGCATTCCAGTCTGGCATCTACCCCAGGCTACAGCCCAGACTTCATTAGCGGCCCTGATGAAGGACAACGAAGGAATCTGAGGCAATTACTAGAACTGTAAGACCTCTTTCCATCAACACACCTGATGGGAGAACTGAAAATTAATTCCAGAGGTAGCGATGGTATTAATCAAGATTTTCTAGCATCTTCCTTAAAGAACCCCTAGCTAATTTTGGGCACATCCATTGTCTTAGCAAGGAGAGATAACATTACAGCTGACATTTGGAAAATTGTTTTAAGTATCACATGGCAAGTGCTACAAGTGTAAGGCCAATTTCCAGTTTTGCTAAGTTAGTGAAATTTCTATTGTGCCTTGAAGAAAAGAGCCAGAGTTGCATTGAACCCTGCATACTGGTCATTCACAATATTTTCTTAAAAATTTTGAATATTCGACTTTAAACAAAATTCAGCTCATGGGGTGGCATGAAAATAATAAACAAAAAAGTAAAATTGGTGGTCACGTGGTTCTTCTTATAAAACATTGCAGAAGAGAAAAAAATGAATTTTCAGTTTTAGAAAGCAAATCAAAACAAAATTTTTCTAAAACTGGGTTTTATAATCTCACAGGTACGTGTGAGTTATATTTGTGTTATTCCGGGAAAGTTCCTAAATTTTATCACAAGAAGATTTCCAAATGGGTTTATTTTATAAAACTTTTACACATAAGTGATTTATCCAAACAAAGCACCTCATTTGTCATAAGAGAAATCTACCAAAATTGTTCTCAGTGAACTGTTCAGAAATTAAAGACACAAAATGAATTCAGTACTTTAATCATCCAATGGGCTTACGTGGTGGCAAGGCTAGCAGCGAAAGGACAGACAGTGTGCATTTGAAAAGCTAAGTTCCACAGAGGTTGAACTAGTTTGCAGTCCCACCAGCAAAGTAGGAGTGTTCCTATCTCTCCATATCCTCGCCAACATTTATTATTTTGGAACTTTTGAATAAAGGCCATTCTCACTGGAGATAAGTGATGTGGTTTCATTGTGGTTTTGATTTGCATTTCCCTGATGATTAGAGATATTGAGCATTTTTTCATATGTTTGCTAGCCATTGTTCTGTCTTCTTTTGGAAAGTTTCTGTTCATGTCCTTTGCCCACTTTTTGATAGGGTTCTTTAATATTTTTCTTGCTGATTTTCCTGAGTTCTAAATAGATTCTAGTTATCAGTCCTTTATTGGATGTGTAGCTTGCGAAAATTTTCTCCCATTTTGTAGGTTGTCTGTTTTTTTGTGGGTTTTTTTTTTTGCCTACTTTTTAATAGGGTTCTTTGCTTTTTTTCTTGTTGATTTGCTTGAGTTCTTTGTCAATTCTGGTTATTAGCCTTTTATCAGACGTGTAACCTGCAGATATTTTCCTCCCTTTCTGTAGTTTGTCTATTTGCTCTGCTGATTCTTTCCTTGGCTGTGCAGAAGCTTTTTAGTTTAATAAAATCCCATTTATTTATTTTTGTTGTTGCCATGATTGCCATCAGTGCCTTAGTCATAAATTCTTTGCCTAGGCCGATATCT
>CAUYRT010043561.1:0-25980 GCA_963574885.1 Lepilemur ruficaudatus | reverse complement strand
CAAACAATCCTCCTGCCCCAGCCTCCCAAGTGGCTGGAACTCAGGCATGCGCCCCCATGCCTGGCTAATTTTTTCTATATATTTTTAGTTGTCCAATTAATTTCTTTCTATTTTTAGTAGAGACAGGGTCTTGCTCTTGCTTAGGCTGGTCTTGAACTCCTGACCTTGAGTGATCCACCTGCCTCAGCCTCCCAGAGTGCTAGGATTACAGGCGTGAGCCACTGCGCCCAGCCGATTTTATCTCTTTTTTAAAGAATAATCTTACTCTACTTGTAAAATTAAGTGGGCTGTCTTCATTAGTTCGAAAGTATGTATATTTAAAAAAGGCATTCTGTCTTACCTGAGGCTTAGTCAGCACCTAGGTAGACCTAACCAGGGAATAGTGACATGCCCCTCACATTCTGGTGATTAGGAGAGGACCCAGTGCAGGCAATTAGAGAAAATCTAACTAGGTGAGCAGCTGACTTCAGGAAAGTTTGACTGGACTCTGATATGGGGATGGAGGGTGATCAAAATGGTGGTGTTAGCAACCAGCAGAAGTCCTGCGGGGGCTAGTAACTGGTGTCAAGTAGCTTTAACAACAGGAAAAAGAAACCTATTGAGTGAGTAGCCAGAGGAAGAGAGTAAAGGCTTTGGAGTAAGGCATAGGTCATCAAAACATGGATGCAGTTTCTAAATCTCAGAAGATCACAGTATCAAGAAACAAATCTTTAGAAAAGTTAAGAGCCAGGATCTTTAAAAATATTGACTTTGTTAGCTGGGTGTGGTGACACATGTCTTTAGTCCCAGCTACTTGGGAGGCTGAGGTGGGAGGATCACTTGAGCCTGGGAGCTCAAGGTTACAGTGAGCTATGATCGTTCCACTGCCCTCCAGCCTGGGTGACAGAGCAAAATCTTGTTTCAAAAACAAAACAAAAGACACAGAAGACACAGAGTTAATTAATTACAGAACTTAGATATCTTATATGTAATGATTTCATTGATCCTGTGGGCACAGCATACAGGTAGGAGTGAAAAAAATTGTTATAATATTAAAGGTTAAATAGGATTGAGCATGTGAAGGAACTTATAGATGTTACAGTCATAATGAGAATGGCTTTCTAGTGCCTTCATTCCTTATTCCTGCTATTCTGCCCCTTGATTATTTTGTTGTTTTATTTTTTAGACACAGGGTCTTGCTGTGTTGCCCCGGTTAGAGTGCTGTGGCTATTCACAGGTATGATCATAGCCTGCAGCCTGGAACTCCTGGGTTTAAGTAATCTTCCTCAGCCTCCCACGTAGCTGGGACTACGGGTATCTGCCACCAAGCCTGGCATGCCACTTGATTTTACTAGCTGTTGACCACTGCCCTGTTCTTCTCCCCAAGCCATTCTCACTGTTAGCCTAATCTGCCAGGTGTTACAGTACCCCAAGGCTAAGCCCTGGCCTGAGTTTCAGACTGATTTTGGGGCCTTCTAAGCTTCTCGGCTTAGATAACCCCCATGTTCTCTAGTTCACAGAACCGTGATTCGGCCTACTACTTTAATTTCTTGTAGGAATTAAGTTCTACAGTCATTTTATGATTCTTTCTTCCCAGGGACTAGAACTCTGCATCTGAACACAGGCTTGTGAGTAGGGCTGTACCTTTGGCCAGACCTCGTAACTGCTGACCATATATATCCGTGTCTAAACTTACTGAAACGAAAGTTCCCTGTGCCTGTTCCTACCAGCCTATCCATTGTACCATCAAATCGTCTAAACTGCTTTGATTTTTCCCGCTAACTTTAGACTCTGGGATGATTTCTCTTTGCTTTTCAGTGCTACTGGGCAGGTTTAGATCTAGATCCTGTCCCCTTCCCAACTGCTCTGTTCTCCCATATATAAATAGACAACATTCAGCTCCATTTTGAGATGAGTTTCTTCTTATAAGAATTGGGAAAAATTTTTTTTAAAATAAAATACTAGAGGACCTGATAGAGAACCTGATACTGAAACTTGATAAGTTTAAAATCATGTAATCTGAGATAAAAATGCTCAGATTATTCGGTAGTATGGAAATGGCAGATCAAATCTGACAGAGACAACTCCAGTTATAGAGGAAATGTCAAGCATTTCTTAAAGATGACATAAAAGTAGAGAAATAATAATATTGAGTGTTTCAGGTATCCATATACTAATTGAGTTTATGGGTAGTCAGTAATTATAACCTAAGAAAGTGTGATCAGCAGTATGTTTTTCTTATTTTGTACACATATGGTAATATTATATAATAAAATGGAAAAGTACTTTATTCAGTAACTTGCGGTCATTTAAAGATCCTTGGACTGCTGTAATGTTGCTTTTTATAACAGGAAGTGAGTTTGATTTAGACAAAGATGAGGGTATGGCTGTAACCCATATTTGTGCTAGCAAAAGGAACACAGATTTTTAAGCCCTAGTCTCACAGGATCTCTTTGCAGCATCTGACACGTTGCTCCAGTATTCCTTCTTTAAACTCTACCCCTTGGATTTAAGATACCAGGAATCTGGTTTTCTTTTTTCCTTTCTGGCTTTTCCTCTGACTTCTCAGGGACTTATCTCTTTCTTAAATACTAGGTATCCCTGGGGATCTGTAATTGACCCTCTTTTCTTTCTACTTGATACCCTTTTGGTCTCATCTATTTTCTTTATGTTTCTTTTCTTTTCTTTTTTTTTTTTTGAGAAAGTATCTCACTCTGTCATCCAGAGCTGGAGTACAATGGAGTGATCATAGCTCACTGTAACCTCGAACTCCTGGCCTCAAGCAATCCTCCCTCCTCAGCTTCCCAAAGTGCTGAGATTACAGGCATGAGCCACCGTGCCCAGCCACTGTCATCTACTTTCAATGGTATCAGTTATAAACTATGTGCTGATAACTCCTAAATACATATTTCTGGTGCAAACGTGTCTTTTGAACTAGCCACCCACATCCATCATCATATTCTATAGGCACCTCAAGCACACTGCCTTCCCTCCCATACTTAAACCTCCTCTTACAGTGCTCATCTCAGTGTCTGGCACCACCATCTACCCGAGATAAAAATTGGGGGTCTTCCTAGTCTTCTGTTTTACTCTTTCTATCCAATTAACCTCCGAACTGTATTGATTCTAGCTTTTAACTTTTAAGAAAAAATCCATACCCTTCTCTCAAGTTCTCACTGTCAATGGTTTGTAAGCTTCTGAGGCAGGAGTCATTACAGGTATGGTTTGTGACTATTTAAGGTCATGCAGGCGAATGCCTTGGTTTAGGGTCTTACAGTTTTCGCCTGGATTACAGCACTATTTTCCTAATTGGCCACTCTGCCTCTTTCAGTGTGTAGTGTACACTGCTACCAGTGTGATATATCTAAAATACAACTTTAAAAAATCTGTAAATATTTTAATATTTCTTTCTAAAACATATAAATGATTTTAAAAATTATAATCATTAAACCATTATCACAGGTAACATTTTAGCAGTTTATTCTTTGATATCAAATATTAAGATATTTATATCTTAATCAGTGTTTAGATTTTCAATTTTCTCAAAATGTCTTTTATTTTAAAAATTACAGTTTTTTATGGTTGACAAAAAATAGAAAAAATTATTCATAGCTTTTTTATTAGGACCTAAATAAAAGTTCATACATTGCAGTTGGTTGACATATCTCTTAAGTTTCTTTTAATCTTTGTCTTCCCCTGTCTTTCTTTTTCCCCTATCTTTTTTTTTTTTTTCTCTGTCTCTCTTTTTTTTTTTAAGAGACGGGGTCTTGCTCCGTGGCCCAGGCTAGAATGCAGTAGCAAGATCATAGCTCACTGTAGCCTCCAACTCCTGGGCTCAAGTGATTTTCCCAAGTACCCAGGATTGCAGGTGTATACCACCATGCACAGCTAATTTTTCTTATTCATTCATTTATTTTTTTGTGCAGACAGGGTTCTCACTATTTTGCCCAGACTAGTCTTGAACTCTTAGCCTTAAGCGATCCTTCCACTTCAGCCTCCCAAAGTGCTAGGATTACAAGTGTGAGCCACTGTGCTCAGCCACTCCTGTATTTCTTTTTTCTTTTTTCTTTTCTTTTTTTTTTTGTGACAGAGTCTCACTCTGTTGCCTAGAGGCTAGAGGGCTGTGGTGTCAGCCTAGCTCACAGCAACCTCAAACTCCTGGGCTCAAGTGATGCTCCCGCCTCAGACTCCCGAATAGCCTCCCGACTGTGCCACCAGGCCTGGCTAATTTATATATATATATATGTGTGTGTGTGTATATATATATATATTTTAGTTGTCCAGCTAATTTCTTTCTATTTTTTTAGTAGAGATGGGGTCTCGCTGTTGCTCAGGCCGGTCTCGAACTCGTGAGCTCAGACGATCCTCCCGCCTCGGCCTCCCAGAGTGCTAGGATTATAGGCGTGAGCCACCATGCCCATCCCACTCCTTATATTTCATTTGTTGAACAAACTAAACTTATTTGTCCCATGGAGTTTCCTACTGTCTGGATCATGCCCGAGCATGTCATTGAACACATTCATCAGTCCTCTGCCTTCCTGTGAAGCAGGAGTTGAATCTAGTTATCATTCCTCAGGCAGGAGTCACACAGGTATGGTATCTACTTTCAATGGTATCAATTATACAGTATGTGCTGATGACTCCTAAATACATATTTCTGGTGCAAATATGTCTTTTGAACTAGACACCCACATCCATCGTCATATTCTGTAGGCATCCTATTCCATAGAAAAGTATAGATGATACTTTTCTCTCAGGCTCCTTTGAAGACCTCCTCTTTATTTTTACGGTTCTGTGTTTTCATTACAGTTAAATGTTTTATTATTGTTCATTATATATGTTGCCTCCTGTATCTGTGGGTTTTTTCCCCTCCCTTCCTGAGGGGAGAATGATACCCATGTTTCAGTTTCCTTTTCTTTTTCTCTATCACTTTTCTCTCCCTCCCTTCTGTTCCCCTTCCCTTCCCACCCCTTTCAGTAAATGATGGAACAGACAAGTCATGTGATGAGAACTAACTGGAGTCAAACCAGATTTTAAAAATATTAGATTATCAAAGTATAGTTAGACAGTAGAGTAAAATCAAATTATGAAAGTATGATGTATACACATATTAAGTTCTTCTCTTCACCAAAATATGAAGACTGAATTGGTCAGAAGCATTGGCCTAGTGAATATCTATCTACATGTAGTTTACAAAGGAATCCTTCAAAAGAATTTTATTAAGTTCTTGTCAATGTTGTATTTTTCTTCCTAGATCTCATATTTTGGATTCTGGCTATATTATAACGAATGACACTTTGGCATCAGATGTCATTGGTCGAAGAGTTGAAGTTAGTGGAGAATATGCAACAGTGCGTTTTTCTGGCATTGTCCCTCCTGTGGCAGGTACGTTATGATTGTGTGTATGTTTGTGTATTTGCAGCTGTTTCTGTGTAGGCTTCTCAATAGTCCTTTATAACACCAATTTTGAGAAAATTAGCAACTAATTTATACATACATCCTGTATGCAGTTGTTCTATTTGGGTGACAATGTCCTGTGGTATCAGTGATTTTGTTTAGTTATATCCTGTTTAATTATTTAGTGTTTCTATCATACATAAAATCACCCTTAAAATATTTCCTGATGGGCCTGGCTCAGTGGCTCACGCCTGTAATGCTAGCACTCTGGAAGGCCAAGGTGGGAGAGTCGTTTGAGGTCAGGCGTTCGAGCCCAGCCTGAGCAAGAACAGAATCTCTACTAAAAATAGCAAAAATTAGCCAGGTGTGGTGGCGAATGCCTATAGTCCCAGCTACTCGGGAGGCTGATGTAAGAGGATCCCTTAAGGGGATCCAGGAGTGCAAGGTTGCGTTGAGCTATGATCACTGCCACTGCACTCTAGCCAGGGCAACAGAGTGAGACTCTACCTCAAAAAAAAAATTTTTTTTTTGCTGATGAAACTTTAGACAACCAAAAGTCTTTGAATTCTCATAATACTCAACTCAAAAACTAATTTTTTCAAATTTTCTTTTTTCATTATTCCCTATGTATATGTATTTAATACAATGTAAATTGATATACATCCAATTTATTGTTACCTTTTTTCACTTATTTGGTATATACTCATCTATGTTTCTACAGTATTATTTAACTTGTATTTCTTTTTTTTTTTTTTTGAGACAGAATCTCACTCTGTTGCCCGGGCTAGAGTGCCATGGCATCAGCCTAGCTCACAGCAACCTCACGCTCCTGGGCTCAAGCAATCCTCCTGCCTCAGCCTCCCAAGTAGCTGGGACTACAGGCATGCGCCACCATGCCCAGCTAATTTTTTTTTTTTAATATATATATTTTTTAGCCAATTAATTTCTTTCTATTTTTAGTAGAGATGGGGTTTTCGCTCTTGCTCAGGTTGGTTTCGAACTCCTGACCTTGAGCGATCCGCCCGCCTCGGCCTCCCAGAGTGGTAGGATTACAGGCGTGAGCCACCGTGCCCAGCCTTTAACTTGTATTTCTTAATGGTTGCTTTTAGTGTAGTATATAGTTGCTTTGGGAAAATCCCAGGATGGTATAGAAAAACTGCCCTCCAAACTGAGATGATGTCAAGAGACCAAAGAATGATTGGGACAAGTCCAGCTTGGCAATTTGAATGAGTTTATTATATTATTGACGGCACAGGACTTCTTTGGGGAGTAAAAGCTGCACTGCCACAGTGCCTTAAATTTCGTTTTTGCGAATGATGTGGTCTTCTCCGATATCATTGTATGTACACAGGCTAAACATATTAAATGTGCAATATGTCCTCCATGTGTCTTTATGTGATCCATGTTATGTTAATGATATTTTCCTCTCGGTGATATTTTATTAGTAAAATGAGCTAAAGGGTACTATAGGACAACAAAAATGGTTACAAGCAGTCCCAACTAGTACAAGGACTTGGTTTACAGATGCCCTCAGGGTCTTGTAGGTTTTGGGGTTTTGTTTTTGTTGTTATTTTCTGTGTTTATCTTAAGCCATTGCTTTTGCTTTTTTTATTAACCCTTAAGTGTCTTCTCTCCCTGGTAAGGAACCTCCTTCTTTTTCCTCAGTTTGTTTAATCATTCCCCATTTTTGCACATTAATTTCTCATTTTTTACTTTTGTAAGTAACAGTGTAGTAGACTTATTCATATGTTTCAGTCAATCAACAAACATTTGAACATCTTCCATATATTAGGAACTGGCCTGAAGAGGTACAGTGGGGCTCAGTGATAAACTTAGACCAGAGGTTCTCAAACTGTGGTTCTTGACGCATCATCTGGTTCCTTGTTAGAAATGCAAATTCTTGGGCCTAACCGTAGATCTACTGAATCAGAAATTCTGGGGGGGGGGTCTCCAGCAATTTGTGGGTTTTTAAAACATTTTTACTTTTTATTTATTATGGATATGTAATAGTTATATATTTATAGGACATGTGATTTTTTTTGATATAGGCATATAATGTGAATTATCAAATCAGGGTAATCACATCAGGCATTTATCATTTCTTTGTGTTAGAAACATTTCATTTCCACTCTTAGGTACTTTTCCTAACTTATGTTGATTAGTCACTTTGTTGTGCTATCAAATATTGTTCATTCTATTCAACTATATTTTTGCATCCATTAGCCACCTCACTTTATCCTCCCCTCCCCACTACCCTTGCCAGCCTCTGCTAACCATCACTCTGCTCTCTATCTCCATGAGATAATTGTTTTTAATATTTAGCTCCCACATATGAGTGAGAACATGGGAGAGTTGTCTTTCTGTGCTTGGCTTATTTTACTTAAGGTTCTCCAGTTCCATCTGTGTTGTTGCAAATGGCAGGATTTCATTCATTTTTATGGCTATATCATATTCCATTGTGTATATGTACTACAATTTCTTTATCCATTCATCTGTTGATGGCCACTTAGGTTGATTCCAATTATTGGCTATTGTGACTAGTACTGCCATAAACATGGGAGTACAGATATCTTTTCCATATACTGAATTCCCCTCCTTTGGATATATACCTAGCAATGGGATTGCTGGGTCATACAGTAGTTCTCTGTTTAGTTTTCTGAGGAACATCCATACTGTTCTCCATGGTGGTTGCACTAATTTACATTCCTACCAGCAGTGTACAAGGGTTCCACATCCTCGCCAGTATTTGTTATTGCCTGTCTTTTTGATAAAAACTGTTTTAACTGGGATGAGATGATATCTCATTGATTTGCATTTCTCTGGTGACTAATGATGTTGAGCATTTTTTCATACACCTGTTGACCATTTGTGTAATCTTCTTTTGAAAAATGTCTATTCAGATCTTTTGCCCATTTTAATTAGATTATTTTCCCCCTATGAAGTTGTTGGAGTTTCTCATATAGTCTAATTATTAATCCTTTGTCAGATGGGTAGTTTGCAAATATTTTCTCCCATTCTGCGGGTTATCTTTTCACTTTGTTGATTGTTTCCTTTGCTGTGCAGAAGGTTTTTAGCTTGACATGATCCCATTTGTCTAATTTTGCTTTGGTTGCCTGTACTTTGGGGTATTACTCAAGAAGTTGTTGCCCAGACAAATACCCTGAAGCATTTCCCCAGTGTTTTCTTTTAATAGTTTCATAGTTTCAGGTCTTAGATTTAAGTCTTTAATCCATTTTGACTTCATTTTTTTATGAAGAATTTTTTTATGGTGAGAAATAAGGGTCTAGTTTCATTTTTCTGCATATAAATATCCAGTTTTCCCAGCACCATTTATTGAAGAGACGTTCCTAGAACAGTATTTCTTGGCAATTTTGTCGAAGATAAGTTCACTATAGATGTGTGGATTTATTTCTTGGTTCTTCCATAATTTGTTCTATCAGTCTGCATGTCTATTCTCATGCCAGGTACCACAGCAATTTGTGGGGTTTTTTTCCCTGTGGTTTTTTCTTTTTTAGCATATCACCCAAAAGCAGTTTGTGTCTTAAAAAGCCCTCCAGGGGATTCTATTGTACACTAAGGTTTGATGAGAACCATCGAACTAGATAGATGTGGACTCTGCCTTCATGGAGGTTAATATTTACTGTGGAATTCTTTAAACAGATACTTAATATGGAGAGGTACCCCACCCGACCCCTTGACTGGGATTATTTGTGAGTGGGAAGAGAAAGTAACATTTAAAGAGTAATTACTGTGTACCAGGTACTGTCATGAATGTTCTCAACTGAATATTACAGCAACAGCCCTGAAATATATGTTTCTAGCCTCATGTTTATAGATGAGGATTCCCAGTCTTAAATCTTTCATATAGCAGAGCTGAGATTTGAATCTGTGCTTCAAAGCCCATGTGCTTTCTATTCTGTTGTTTCTCAAGAATGTAAATATTCTCAGGTTCTTGATATATATTGTCAAATTGCTATCTACAAGTATTGGATCAATCAATGTCCAATACTTGGAAATTCCTAATACCCAAGTCCTTCTCTGGGAAGCAGTCTGATGTAGAGATTTACATTCAGAAAGTTAGTGTTCAGAAAGTTTATTAGGATGTACTCTGGGACCAATACTCATGGAGGGCAAGGGGAGCAAGCAGGATTGGGCAGAGGGAGAAGTTGGGCTGTGATGCAGTCTCAGCACAGGTTTCAGCTGTCCCCTTGGGGTGCTCTGAAGGTGAGATGGCCCTTCTGAGTCTTTCCTAGTTGATATGAGGGACTGGATCTTATACCTTTGTGATGATCTGTTATTGGATTCTGGCCGCTCTAAGAAGAGGGAATGCCCTTGGGAAGGTGCTTTCTTTAGTGGACAATTCCATAAGACAGCAGACAGTTAAGGGCTATCTGCCAAAATCCATTGCTTACATCACCTGCGGGAATAAGTTCCAATTCCTGAAGACAGAGTGGCGTATCAACAGTACAGTAATATAGATGGAAGCTGTTTAAAAATAGCTTAGCAAATATGAAGTGGTATGTATTATTTTAGTTTTCCTTTATTTTTTTTCTTTAGTTTTCTTTTATTAAATTGCCTGTGGGTGTGTTATTTTCTTTATGTGTGTTTTATCAGGCACATGCTTTTTTTTCTTTATGAAAATTGTAATTCTGCAAAGAAGGAGCTATTATGTATTTATGCCTTCTTAATTATCTCATTGTGTAGGGCATTCTCTCCATTACTTTAGCTCCATTGATGCTAGTTTTGGATTTCTTTTGGAGATCATCTGGTGAAATTGGTGCAAAGATGTAGAGAAATTGAACACAGATTTAGTAATTACTGCTGGGGTTACTTCATTGGATGTTGCTGTAGGGTTTTTATGGCAACTAAATGAGTTAAGGTGTTTATAGCACTTAGGCCAGTTACTGGTGCATATTATTGTAAATAAACATATTTTTAAAATTAAGAAATGTAAGGCCGGGCGCGGTGGCCCATGCCTGTAATCCTAGCACTCTGGGAGGCCGAGGCGGGTGGATCGCTCAAGGTCAGGAGTTCGAAACCAGCCTGAGCAAGAGCGAGACCCCATCTCTACTATAAATAGAAAGAAATTAATTGGCCAACTAAAAATATATAGAAAAAATTATCGAGGCATTGTGGCACATGCCTGTAGTCCCAGCTACTTGGGAGGCTGAGGCAGGAGGATCGCTTGAGTCCAGGAGTTTGAGGTTGCTGTGAGCTAGGCTGATGCCACGGCACTCTAGCCTGGGCAACAGAGTGAGGCTCTGTCTCAAAACAAAAAAAATAATCTTATTCATAGAGAAAATTTGGGATCAAAGAGTTGTTTAGAGGAGGTGGGACTCAGAAGAAAGAACATATTTTGGATTAAAAACTGGAGACAAATAATTAAGGATGGGTCTGGATAAAAATAATGTTGTCTGTGGGTGCTCAGAAAGCTAAGGGCAGAGCTGCATTTTGCAAGGATCACTATGACAACATGTGAAGATTGAATTGGAGGAATGCACACACTTATTTCCTAAATATGTGCATTCCTCAAGGCTAGAGGGGAAACTCAGGGTTTTAGCTGTTAAAGGAAGAAGTAGAGCACACCTAACACATTTTTGCAAATGCACACTAGCTATGAAGTTAAATGCAACCTCAGGTTATAGTGAGCCTGTAGTTGAAATTGAGCAGGATGCAAGATCAATATACAAAAATAAATTGCATTTATCTACACTAGCAATATACAATCCTAAAATGAAATTAAGAAAATAATTTCATTTATAACAGAATCAAAATGAATAAAATACTTAGAAATAAATTTAATGAAAGAATTACAAAACTACAAAGTACAAAACATTGTCCAAAGAAAGTAAAGAAGGGGGAGTGGCAGAGTAAGATGGCCAAATAGAACATTCCAGTGATCATCCTTCTGCACGGACACCTAATCCAGCAACTATCCATGCAAGCAAGCACCTCCAGAAGAACCAAAAATAAAGTGAGTGATCATAGTACATAGGTTTTAACACTATATCAAGGAAAGGGGCACTGAAGAGAGCAGAAAAGACAGTCTTGCATTGCTTATGCCGCCCTTCCCACATCCATCAACAGTGCTATGTCAGTACTCCCAGTGGAGAGAGAATATGTGTGCCCAGGGAAGGGAGAGTGAAGTGATTGTGGGGCTTTGGATTGAAACTCAGGGCTTCCCTGGCACAGGGAAACACAGCATAGGGCAAAATTTTTCTGGTGCCCATGGAGGGAGCATTTTAACCAGTCTGGACAGAGGGAAATCCTCTGCCACCAAGCCCAAGTTACCACTAGCCCCACCACCAGCAGACAAAGAGCAGCCTGGAACCTAGACTAAATTCTTAAAGCAGTTGGGTCACAAGGGCTGCAGTCCTTGGGCTATTCCTGTGGCTGTGCTGGCTCAGAGCCAGTGGACTTGGGGTACACATGACCCAGTAAGACACCAGCAGTGGTGGTCAAGCCAGTGCCAAAGTCACCCCTCCCCCACCTGTAGACAGAAGGGCTCAGGGAGAGTTCTCTTCCACTTGAGGTAAGGAAAGGGAAGAGCTCAGAGAACTTTATTTTACAACTTGGGTACTAGCTCAGCCACAGTAAAATAAGGTACCAAGAGACTCCTGAGGCACCAGAGTCTAGGCTTTAGTTTCTAGAAGGCATTTCTGGACTGACTCTGGGCCAGAAGGAAACATGCTGCCTTGAAGGGAAGGGCCCACTCCTGGCAGAATTCAATACCTGCTGACTAAAGAGAACTTGGGCTTTAAATAAACATCAGAGGTAGCCAGGCAACAGTCACTGCTGGATTTGGGTGAGAATGGACTGGCTTAAGGGTGGCCTGGTGCTGATGGCCATGAGAAAGTGCCTATGTCACACCTTCCCTGACTGCAGCAGCCCAGCACAGAAAGTGAGGGAAGAGAGTGAGAGACTTTGCCTTATAATCCATGGAATTCTGCCATATCTTACTCAAGTTCACCAAGGCAGTACCACCAGGAGTCTGCAAAAGTCACAGCATTACCTGTCTTGAAACACCCCCAGGTCTGATATGGCTGCAAACATTTAGACCACAACACTCAATTCCCTTTGAGTATCCAGAAAGCCTTCTTGAGATGGATGGATTCATTTCCTTCCTCCGTGTTTCATAGTTCCCCTGTAGAGGTCTTTTACCTCCTTAGTTAAATATATTCCTAGGTACTTTATTTTCCTTGTTGCTATTGTGAAGGGTATTGAGTCTTTGATTTGGTTCTCTATTTGACTGTTGTTGGTGCATAGGAATGCTATTGATTTCTGTACATTGATTTTGTAATCTGAGACTTTGCTGAATTTGTTTATCAATTCCAGTGGTCTCATGGAAGAATCTTTGGGTTTTCTAGGTATAAGAGCATATCGTCAGTGTTATAGCTCTTTTAGAATTTGTCTAGCAGGTTTTCTGGTCCTTAACGGAAGACTCCTCCACTCCTCCCCCCCAAAAAAAAGCATCATGTCATCAACAAAGAGAGATAGTATGACCTCTTCTGCCCTCATTTGGATGTCCTTGATTAGCTTCTCTTGTCTGATTGCTCAGGCTACCACTTCCAGCACTATGTTGAATAGAAGCAATGAAATAGCAGAGGATATAAACAGGTGGAAAACCATACCAAGCTCATGGGTCAGCAGAATCAACTTGGTTAAAATGTCTATACTACCCAAAGTGATCTACAGATTCAATGCAATCCCTATTAAAATACCAACATCATTTTTGCGGATATAGAAAGAATAATTTTATGTTTCGTGTGGAACCAAAGAAGACCCCATATAGCAAAAGCAATCTTAGGCAAAAAGAACAAATTTGGACGAATCAATTTACCAGACTTCAAATTATACTACAAGTCTATAGTAACTGAAATAGCCTGGGATTGGCACAAGAACAGGGACATAGACCTATGGAACAGAACAGAGAACCCAGATATAAATACCATCTTCGTATAGCCATCTAATCTTTAACAAAGCAGACAAAAACATACACTGGGAAAAGAATCCTTATTTAATAAAGGGTGCTGGGAAAACTGGATAGCCACATGTAGAAGACTGAAACAGGATCCGCACCTTTTACCTATCACAAAAATCAGCTCATGGTAGAGAACAGACTTAAACCTAAGGTGTGAAACTATAAGAATTCTAGAAGAAAACATTGGAAAAACTCTTTTAGACATTGGCCTAAGAAAGAATTTATAAAGAAGACCCCAAAAGCAATCACAGCAACAACAAAAATAAATAAAGGGGACCTGATCAAATTAAACAGCTTCTGCACAGCCGAGAACAAACAGATAACCTACAGAATGGGAGAAAATTCGCATGCTACAGATCTGATAAAGGGCTGATAACTAGACTCTATTTAGAACTCAGGAGAATCAGCAAGAACAAAAATCAAACAACCCTGTCAAAGAGTGGGCAAAGGACATGAACAGAAACTTTTGAAAAGAAGACAGAATAACGGCCAACAAACATATGAAAAAATGCTCAACATCTCTAATCATCAGGGAAATGCAAATCAAAACCACAATGACATATCACTTATCTCCAATGAGAATAGCCTTTATTAAAAAGTCCCAAAACAATAAATGTTGGCATGGATGTGGAGAGACAGGAACACTCTTACACTGTTGGTGGGACTGCAAACTAGTGCAACCTCTAGGGAAAGCAATATGCAGATACCTCAAAGAGATACAAGTAGATCTACCATTTGATCCAGCAATCCCATTACTGGGCATCTACCCAAAAGAACAAAAGACACTCTATAAAAAAGACACTTGTACTCGAATGTTTATAGCAGCACAATTCACAATTGCAAAGTGGTGGAAACAACCCAAGTGCCCATCAATACATGAGGGGATTAATAAAATGTGGTATATGTATACCATGGAGTACTATTCAGCTATAAAAAGCAATGGTGATACAGCACCTCTTGTATTTTTCTGGGTAGAGCTGGAACCCATTCTACTAAGTGAAATATCCCAAGAATGGAAAAATAAGCACCACATGTACTCACCAGCAAATTGGTTTCACCGATCAACACCTAAGTGTGCATATAGGGATAACATTTATCGGGTGTCAGGCAGATGGGAGGGGGGAGGAGGGGATGGGTATATACATACATAATGAGTGTGATGCGCACCATCTGGGGGATGGACACGCTTGAAGCTCTGACTCGAGGGGGGAGGAGGGGCAAGGGCAATATACATAACCTAAACATTTGTACCCCCATAATATGTTGAAATAAAAAATATATATATAATGAAATGTGCAGAAGAAGAAAATCCATAGCCAAAAAGTAGATTGATGGTTGTGTAGGGTGAGGGTAGGGAGTGGCCTTTAGGGGAAAATGAAGAATGATTGCTAACATGTATAGAGTTTCTTTTTGGGGGTGATAAAAGTGTACTACATTTATAGTGGTGGTTTCACAACTCTGATATGCTAAAAACCATTGAGCTATACACTTTAAGTGGGTGAATTTTTTGGTATATGAATTTTGTCTCATCAAATCTTTAAAGAAAGAAAGTGAGTAAGTATAAATGAGCAGGCCGGGTGCGGTGGCTCACTCCTGTAATCCTAGCACTCTGGGAGGCCAAGGCAGGCAGATCGTTTGATCTCAGGAGTTCAAGACCAGCCTGAGCAAGAGGGAGACCCCGTCTCTACTAAAAAAATAGAAAGAAATTAGCCTGACAACTAAATATATAGAGAAAAAATTAGCCAGGCATGGGGGCACATGCCTGTAGTCCCAGCTACTCGGGAGGCTGAGGCAGAAGGATTCCTTGAGCCCAGGAGTTTGAGGTTGCTGTGAGCTAGGCTGACGTCATGGTTCTCTAGCCCGGGCAACAGAGTGAGACTCTGTCTCAAAAAAAAAAAAAAGAAAAAGAAAAAGAAAAAAGAAAAAAAAAGTATAAATGACCAGGAATCTCTTACTATTGTTTTGCATACCTCTTTTTAAAAGTACTTCATGCATGTTTGCCGACTTGATCTTCCCATCATCCTTTGGAGACAGAGACAAGATTATTTACTCTGTCATCCCTTACACCCAAACTATAATATCTATGTCTTGCCTATCTCTGTGTCCAGATGCTTAACACATAGAAAGTGCCTCAATTAAAAAAAATATGTAAGTAGTTGAAGAAATTATATCCCTATATTAAAGATTTTCTTTCAGACAAACCTAATGAAAAGATGTACCCTGCCAGCCACTGGGCTCAGCACTTCATATGCGTAATTTCATTTCATGCTCATAACAGAAAACTATGAGGTAAATATTTTTATTTTTGTTAATATTATTCCCATTTTAAAAATAAAGAAGCTGAGGATCCATTAGGTTAAATAGCACATAGCTGTTACTCAAGCCCTGGGAGTGTATGTGATCATCCAAAGAGAGCACATGGATTAAAAAAAAAAAAAAAAAAAGGAGCTATGATAGAAACTTTGCCATAATCCCCAGGCTCATTCCCCTGAATTTTGTGTTCTCCGACTCATCCCTGATTCATGAAGGAATTTCTTTAAAATAAGAGGCAAGCTTATGAATAGTAATTATATTTTCTGATCTAAAAATTAGGATATGTGAAATAAAACATTTTTTTTTTGAGACAGAGTCTCATTCTGTTGCCCGGGCGTGGCATCAGCCTAGCTCACAGCAACCTCAAACTCCTGGGCTCAAGCGATCCTCCTGTCTCAGCCTCCTGAGTAGCTGGGACTACAGGCATGCGCCATCATGCCCGGCTAATTTTTTCTATATGTATTTTTAGTTGGCCAATTAATTTCTTTTCTATTTTCTATTTTATTTTCTATTTTTTTTTCTATTTTTTAGTAGAGACAGGGTCTCGTTCTTGCTCAGGCTGGTTTTGAACTCCTGACCTTGAGCAATCCGCCCACCTCGGCCTCCCAGAGTGCTAGGATTACAGGCGTGAGCCACTGCGCCCGGCCACATAAAAATATTTTTTAAAAAAAATCTGGGTATTTATTTACATAAAAAGTCTTGCATGGGTACGGAATCATATTTAGGTAATACATTAGGAAATTTCCATTATTGAAAAAAGTGACATAAAATCAGTGCTGTCCCCATAAAAGCTTAAGATGTATGGTCTCTCTACTAGGTGGAATGCCAATGGAAAAAACTGTGAGTAACATGAGTCAGATTCTCTGAGAATATAAATTACTCAACAGTTGTAAAATGTGCACCTTTGGCAGATCCATTCACTCTTTCTGGTCTACAATACCTCAGGGTACTGTTTCATGGTACTAAATGGAACTCAAGGGAGGTAACTACATTTTAATGCAACTTTTAGCACATTCACATAAATGTGAATCAGTTGTGAAGTGAATTTTAACTTGTGTGTACCTGTGTGCATGTGTGTGTGTGTGACTTAGATCAGAAATAGGAAAAAATTTTTCTTAGAGCTAAACTACTTAATTTCGTTAGACTTCTGTGCTTCTGGCAAGAGAGAATTTAAACATAGCATAGGAGAGTGTTAATTAACATGAATTTTGTCAAGAGATTCCAGATGTATTGTGCTAGTTTTAAAGGCCCATATTTAAGATTGTATTGTGTGTCAATATATACCTGATCTGTTTAAGCTGCGTTCTCAGTGAGTTATTTTAATTCCATTTATGTATACTTTCTATCTATTCATGGATGAGGATTTTTCTTTTTCTTTTTTTCCTAACTTTTCTCTGAGTTTCACCAGCCAATCTGGCATGCATTAAAGAATACTGAGAAAGTTAAAATTCACTTCACAACTGATCCAAAAGAGCTCAAAGAGGATTTAGAGTCACTATTTTTGGTGGATAAGGCTATTATTTGGAGCAGAAACATGAAAAAAAAAATGGTTACTTTCTCATTGTTGAAGTAATCCTAGAGTAGGAGGTTGAAGACTAATTACCTCTTTATTTCTTTCGTTTCCTTGACTCACACCCTGGTTAGGTGAACACTATTCACCAGATCCTGAATATCCAATGCTTAATTACCTTTCATTCTAATCAAGAAGTGAGAATAAAGGAAATGTGTATATATTAAATCTCCAAATAAAAAATAAAATCAGATTTTCTTTCAGAATGTTTTCTACCAACCTTTGATTAAAGCTGCTAATGAAAACCAAATTGACTAGTTTCAGTAACACATTTTATTTCTTATTCTTATTCTCCTTATGAGGGCACAAACGTACTAAAAGGCAGTCAGTCAGAAGGATAGAGAAGTAAAGGATGCTGGATAATCAAGTAGACTAGTTTTGATTGAAAGTCCACTCTGCCTTACTTATTGCTCAGATTACTCCCTATCTGTGCTTGGTGTTCTTTCAGATAGATATTTCAGGAGGCCATTAAAATACAGGGACACAGCATAGGGATTACAGACTCTATAGAAGAAACCAATGTTATTCCCTTTGGTCCTGGGCATAAAAATGCACTCAGTAGTTTTCACTAGATATCATTATTCATTGATTCACTCAATAACATTTACTGAATGCTTACTATAAGCCTATAACTGTTCTACAAACTGAAGCACAGTGGTATCTGAGATTAAATCTTGTCCTCATGGAGCTTACACTTGACAAGGGAGAAGAGGTAGACAATAAACAAATAAGCAAGTAAAAATGATAAGGTGAGAGTGTGATAAAGTGTATAAAATAAAACAGGGTGATTTAACAGTGACTTGAGGGTGGGCAACATTAAATGGAAAAGTTGGGGAAGACTGTTTGAAGAGATGATATTTGAATTGAGACTAAAGTCTGAGAAAAATCCTTCCATATAAAAAGTCAGGGAAATAGCTTTCTAAGAAGAGAGAAGAGCAAATACAAAAACGCTAAGGCAAACATGGGCTTGATGCATTCATAGAAAGAAATTTAACATGGCTGAAATGTCAATGAGGCAGATGGATCATTCTGGGCTTTGTAGGATATGGTAAAATATTTGGTTTTGTTGTCAGTTCAGTGGAAAGTCATACTGGAGGACATTCTCCATGCCAATGTTTTTGAAAGTTGTACAGAGAATGTTTTAGAGGGGGCCATGACTGGAAATAGGAAAAAAAAGTTCAGCATCTGAAAGAAGTCCCAGAAAGAGATAATAATGTCTTTAACTAGGGTGGTGACAGTGGATTTAGAGGGAAGTGGACTTCAAGGTCTATTTTAGAAGTAGAACAAATAAAACTTGCTGACATGACAGATTGAACATGGAACATGAAAGAAAGAGAGCAATCAAGGATGACTCCAAGGATTTTGTTTTGAGCAACTGGGTGGATGAGGAAATCTGGGGGAGTAGCAGGTGGGGGGGTTATGATGAGGAGGGATCAAAAATTTGGGTTTTGAAATGTTTAGTTGGAGATGTCTATTACACATCCAAGTGGAGGTATTGAGTAGGAATTTGGATAAGTGAATTTGGGTCTCAGGAGACAAGTATGGACTAAAAATATAAATTTGGTAGTTATCAGGATATGGGTGCTGTTTACAGTCATGTTATTGGACTTGCAGCCAAAGTACAGATACAGAGGAAAGAGAGCTTAATAACAAGCCTTTAGGTGCTCCAACATTTAGAGGTTAGGTAGTAAAGGAGAAGCTGGTCTGGTAAAAGCAATTAGAGTAGATCACAAATAGCAACAGGAGAAAAACCCAGAGAGAGTGATGTCATGGAAGCAAAGAGAGGAAAGACAGTATTTCAAGAAATAGGGAAAAGTTCACTACATTAAGTGCTACTGAGAGATCAAGTCAGATGATGACAGAGAACTAACTATTGTATTTGGCAATATGGAGGTGGTTGATAACCTTGACAAGTACAGTTTCAGCAAAGTGGCCAGGGCAGAAAACAAGCCTGAAGTGAATTGAAAACTGAAAGAGAGGTGAAGGAGTAGTGACAATGAAGGTAGACAACTTCTTGCAGATGTTTTACAGTGATATGAAGCAGAAAAATTATACAGTAGCTGGGAGAAAATGTGGAGGTAAGAGAAATTTTATGTAATACACATCTGTATGTTAACAAAAATGATCTTATAGATAGGAAGAGAGTGTTACTATAGGACATAATGGGAACAATTGTATGAGTAAGATCCTTGGGGAGGAAAGAAGAGGAGGGATCCTGAGAACATTTGGAGGGTTGGTCTTTGATATAAGCAGAGACACTTCATCCATAGCAGAGCATATGAATACTGATGCAGGTAGGTTGGTAAATTTGGTGGTAAGAAGATGAAATATTTCTCTTCTGATTGTTGCTATTTTCTTAGTGAAAAAAGACAGCGAAGTCATCAATGGGGAATAAAGAATATGGAGGAGAAGCTGGAGGCTTAAGGAGTGAGAAGGTGGTGAAATAGTTGTCTCAGAGAATGTGAAAATTAATTAATTGGGGAATTGTAGGATAGGCTGGGCAGTGTTGTTGGACCTCTGGAAATTGTTTATCATAAATTTTAAAACTTTAAATTTATGTGAGAAACAGAGATCTAGCCCTCCACTGTGCAGTATACTTCTGGTTCTGAGTATTGCTGCCCTAGATGCAGCCTTTTTTCTGTAACAATTGGAAAAATTTCACTGGCATTTGGGAGTAGAATGAATAGGGCAACTACTTTGCCTGTGACTTTCAATACATGGGGTGCCCAGTCAGGCTTTTCCAAATATGTTAGATGTTTTTCCTGAACACAAATTTTTTGCTCTTTGGAATGTCATCAGTGATTTCCAGAAATTTCTCTTGATTTCATTACTTTTCCCAACCCTCAGATGATGTTTTCCTCTTTTATCATGAATTTAAGTGGGAATCTGCTGACTTTCCTATATTTATGTCCTAATGGGCCTCTCCACATGGCTTTATCTTTGTCCTTTGAAAATGTCAGTCTGGACCATGGCTTAATGCTCTACCGAACACATCTGTCCCACACTCTCACAGTGTCAACCTCACTGTCGGTATGGAACAATGGAATCCCTGATTGTGCCAATGTGATCCCAAATAGGGTGTGTCAAGGTTTTCTGAAATAAGATATGCAAGAAGAATTTCTTTTGATGGAGAAAGTGGAGGCCACATTGACTATGTTTTTGGAGAACATAGGAAGGCTGAGCTTTGTGTCCAACAACAGAGAATGCAAGGTAGGGTGACCAGGACAGTCTCAGTATATGTAAATGTAAGTTTACAATGTAAATGTACCAGACCCTACCTCAAAGGTCTGATACAGTCATTAGTTCCAGAGAAAAGTGCCTTCACTAAGTAGATGCTATCCATAAGAGTGGAGTGTTGCATTCTTATTACAACTACCATCACTACTATCCCTGGGAACTGATCTCAAAAATAATCTTACTATTTCAGTTCCCACCTTGTCCTTTCTCCTATTATATAATTTTTCTACTCCTACGTCTTGGTCAAACACTTTTCTGTATTTACCTAGTTGGATCAAGGGCTAGGTTTGGATTAATGAGTTTAACTTAGGCCAACACTGGACAAAGGGGATGTACACAGCAGTTTCTCTACATGCTGAGACACCCCTACTGCTTCCTAAGGGATCCTTCTCCCTAATGTATCCACACCACTGAAGTTGGAGAATGTGTATCTATGGCCCCCAAATCCAAATTTTAGATAGGCCTCTTTTTATCCCATCAGATATACTACTCCCTCTTGCTTGCTTATGGAAAGAGGCCGTAACCAATGAAGTTAAGTTCACCATGGAAAGAAAGGTTGTCCCTTTAAGACCTGAGACACAGAATGGTCAGGAACCCTTGATTCTGCCCACTATGACATCAGGGATGACATCAGGGAACAGAGATCAGAAGGACTGGCTATAGACACAAGTGAAGCTTTTTTGCCAAGCTTTATTGATATTATACTTCAAGAGTCATGGTTTTCATTTTTTGTTTTATTGTGGTTTTCTATTTTCTTTTAAAGAAGATTGCAAAAACAAAGCAGAAAAGAAAAGCCCAAAGACAAAAGAAGGATATCTAAACAATGGAGGAAAAATATTGGGTCTGTCTCATTCTTCCTGTTTCTATCAGTTTGTCTTTCCAGTTGATACTTAACCTCTATCTCATCCCTGGTATTATTGTCAATCCGAGATTGATAGTACACTTCAAGGGTGGTTGTGGGCCTTAGCTGAAACTTAAGGAGGGGCCATGGTGTATATTTCCCATATTATTTAATCTTTTTAAATCAATGTGCGATGGATTATTTTATAGACTACAACATTTGTTCCCATGTGAAAATAACTGTATCAAAGTGGCTATGTAAAAATATCCTTGATTTCAAAATTGCTCCATCAAAATGGCCATGTGACAATAAGTATATGTACACATATACAAAATATATGTGTACATACAATACATATTGTATATGTACCTACCCGTAACTACTATGGCTATAAGAATAGGCTCTGTGTAGATCTGGTCCAGATCCACTATTATATGCCTCATGTCTGTATTAAAGTGCCAATTTCTTTCTTCAGTACCCATATTACTACAATTTAGACTTTGCTTATACACTTACTCAAAGTATGGTCTGTAAGTATCAAGTCTTTATCAGTTGATTTGTATGGATTAGTTTCTCTCCAAAACTCTCTACAGTATGCTGTGGCTGTTTGATGCTGCAGCTCTCTGTATTCAATCTAAGTATTTGCTGCCTGAATTATTTTCATCAATTGTGTTTTCTCTGGGGATAAGTTTTTTATACATACGATGATAGGAAGGGGGATTTAAATATAATCCTTTGGGTTGGAAAGGTACTTATTGCTTAGAGTGGTGGCTGAACTGTATCTTCAATTTACACTTCCCCTTCAGTAGGCCATTGTCTATCCCTAGATAGATGATAGATAGATAGACTTACTAAATTGTCTATAATATGTAAATATCTTCCTTTTAGCAATTATTTTTGTTTATTTGTCATTTTTTTAGGATCAGGCCTGGAGTGATCTTAATATTTAGATATTATCATGTAAAATCAATATGGGCTATTACATATTATATTCCAAATTTCCATAAAATCATGGCTAACTCTTACCCCTCTCCCTTAAAAAAATCAATGTGCAGAATCTTTGGAGATCATCCCGTCAGAGGATCCTTCCTGGAAGCCCTGTATCTCCATCACCACATTTCTCAGGAAAAAATTACAAGTAAGCTATATCTTTAAAGGGAAATAAAAGCATGTAAATACTGAGAAAAGGGACAGTAGGATATTATTTGGGAAAAATTTTAGTAGACAGTTTGAATGTATATATTTATCTTTTGGTAGGAGGTAGGGTTGCAGAAAAAGGAGCATAGTCAAAGATAACAATGTTTCTAACTGTGAATATCTACATAATTATGTTTACTTCAGAGCAGAAGATAGTTCTTTAACAAATTTCCTGAGAAAAAGTTCAGCACTGACCAAAATTAATCTGTAAGATTGTTAAAACTATACTTTCTTCATTTATCTAAGTATCTTAGTAATTTCTCAGACATTTTGAGAAAGAACATAGGAAGCATTACCTAACAAAAACCCTAGTTTGAGTGAAAAATAGAATAAAAGGAGAATGGTTTAGATCTTTCAGTTTCATGAGGTTGCCACTATTTTATTATATCTGCTATGTCAATCTAATGTAACTTCTGAATGATTTCATTTATATGCTTCCTACGGAATATAGTCATAATAATCTATTTCATCATAACTCTTAACACCATGTTTGATTTTTTAAGTACCCTAAAATATTTGTTATTTATTTTAACATAGCTTTATGATTCATGAGCCCAAAGAGCACGATCTTTACAACTATCCATCTTACAATTGGGATGACTCTCAAAGAACAGCAAAACCTGAAGCAAATTATGGGAACAAATATTCTTCAACCATGCACACGAAGCCACTCTTCGTATGTATTATGCATCTCAATTTCTATATATGGTTATCATCATAATTCAAGTAACAGTAACAAAATAAATACTAAGACCCCATTATAGCAAAATCACATGACAGAATTAGTTGAGATAAAGGTTTGAGAAGTTTATTAACAGTTTATACCAATAAACTGTTAATAAACACTATCACTAGTATTTCATTTTGTAAAATGGGATTAGGAAATATGAGTCAAAGGTATAGTATATACAATAATATGTATTAATATACTTATAAATTTACTATCTTTAGAAAGGAGATTTCATGTTAAGGAAAGACTGGTTAAATGCCATGATACTAACTCAGAGGTGAGAATGGTCTTACATTATCATAGTCATTAACTTGTCATAATTTAACAAGGCAACTGCTATTTTGAGTTTTAGTGTACTTAAGTAATACATTAAATAGTACATTGCTCGAGCTAATGCTGAAAACTACCTAATTACTGATCATTGGTTATAAGACATACTGAAAATTAACAAAGTATTAATACAAATTGGGTTTCATTATAGAAGTGTTTAAAAATAGCAATCAGGGAAACAGTGAAATGGATTATTAAGTGAAAGTTATCTTTAAGAATTTTCTTGACAAATGCAATGAATTATAGAAAAATGCAACTAGTTCACCAAAAGTGAATACCTAGTGTTTGTTAACATGATAAGTTGTGTTTTCTTTGAGGGGATCATTTTTGGTTGACCACATGGCAAAATAGCATTCCCCCCAAAGAACCCCAGTGTGGACTGATGAATGACCTCAGATAGGCAAATTAAGAAAATGTAAATGTGGACTTTTAAGAATTTTATTTATGCAATAAGACAAAATGCCAGTTGTATGATTGAATAAAAACTAATTTTTCTAATGTGCTTAGCACAGATTAGAATAGATGTACCATCTATGTGAACCAGTGATGGAAGATAGAACTGGGGAAAAAACTGGGAACTTTTAAGGGGCATGTGAAATCACAAAGAGAAGAATATAAGAGAGAATGGTACTGAACTCATTGTAGATTAATATATGTGGAAACCCAAGAAGAGAAAACCTGAGTAACGAAAGAGGAAAGGCTAATATTGAGAATATGGAGGGGAAACTGGCTGAATGCAAGTGGCTTCAGGATCAGTTTTAATTTGTGAATTAGTTCTTTGTTGTTGCATAACAAATTACCACAGACCTAGCAACTTAAAACAACACATATTTTTTTATCACACAGTTTCCTTGTGTCTTAGTCAGTTTCTGTGTTGCTATAAAAGAATACCTGAGGCTGCGTAATTTATAAAGAGGTTTATTTGGTTCATGGTTCTGCAGGCTGTATAAGAAGCATGGCAGCAGCATCTGCTTCTGGTGAGGGCTTCAGACTGCTTCCACTCATGGCTCTTGCCGGAACTAATAGATTGAGAATTCACTCACTACTAAAAGAATGGCACCAAACCATTTATAAGGGATCTGCCCCCATGACCCAAATACCTCCCACTAGGCCTCACCTCCAGCATTGGGGATCATATTTCAACATGAGATTTGGAGGGTTCAAATATCCAAACTATAGTATAGTCAGGAGTCTGGATATTGCTTATCTGGGTCCTCTTCTCAAGGCCTCACAAGGCTGCAATCAAGGTGTCAGGCAGACTGTGTTCTCATCTGGAGTTTGGGTCCTCTTTCAAGTTCACATATTTGTTGTTTATGTGAAGCTTCAAGCAAGCTTCATTCCCTTTCCTTCGTTTCCTTGCTGGCTGTCAGATAAAGACCACTGTCCATTCCTAAAGGCCACCTGCAGTTGCCATGTGGCCGTCTGACAGACCCTCTTACAATACTCAGCTTACTTCTTCAAGGCCAGCAGAAGAATCTCTAGCTCCATTTTCAAGAGAATAACTATGCCATTGATAAGCCCTATCATCCTCTCCATATTTTATTGGCTAGAAGCAAGTTACAGGTTCTTCCCACACTCCAGGGGAGGGGGTTATACAAGGGGCATGACTCACTGGGGATCATTCATTAACGTGTGTACAAATAAATAGCAACTTACCCTTTAAAGAGGACTAAACTGGAATAGCTCGGCTTTTCACTGGAAGACAAGATAAACAGGGGGAAAATAATGATCCTTAAAGGTTATAGGATTATAGAAAGCCTGGGACAGATAGATTAATATTTTAAAAGTGAATGAAGCTAATTGAATTAACATGGCATTTTTCATTCATTCAACCAATTGGTTGAACCAACTGGTGCCTATTATGTGCCAAGCACTGTGGTAGTTAAACAGTGATGAAAGAAGAGTTATTGTCCCTGTCCCTTGGATCTGTAATATGGTCAGGGAACATATACTAAATAAGTAAGCAGGTATAGAATTAAAATTGTGATAAGTGCTACAAAATAAAAGCTCAGAGGGTAGCGAGAAAGAATAACATAGGTGGTACAATTACCTGCAGTGCAGTGTGTCTATCAGTATTACCCTTAATTACAGCCACCAAAAGAAAAGCAATAATGATACAAGAAGTAGACAAGAGGCTCCAAAGAAAAGTGAGCCATAGCTGCTCTTTGTGGCTACCATATTCAAAAAGTGGTGGTAGTAAATTCCAAGAAGCAGTGGCAGCGTTGGAAATGGAAGAGACAAGGTGAGAAAAAAATTGAAGTGACGGCCGGGCACGGTGGCTCACGCCTGTAATCCTAGCACTCTGGGAGGCCGAGGCGGGCAGATTGCTCAAGGTCAGGAGTTCGAAACCAGCCTGAGCAAGAGCGAGACCCCGTCTCTACTAATAATAGAAACAAATTAATTGG
>CAUYRT010043560.1:0-43377 GCA_963574885.1 Lepilemur ruficaudatus | reverse complement strand
TCTGCCTGACAACACCATTTTCGATTCCAAGCTGATGAACCCAGTGATGATTCTGAAGATGATGGTGAAAAGTGCGGATCCTGTTTCAGTGTGAAGACTGAAACAGGATCCGCACTTTTCACCTAAAACAAATGCGTGCTTCTCTTGGCTGTGGTTAATCGACTCACAACACACCGACACAGAACTTGCAATTGCCACCTCTCTCAAAAATCAACTGCAACCATGGATTCTTAAAAGAAGTGTGAAAACTGCTACTGTTCGGAAAATAATGGACAAAGGACGGTGAAATAATTGTTCAAATCATGGTTATTTGGAAGGCTCTAGTAAAAACTCCTTGGAAATATCCAGTTACCTTGGTCTAATCATACATCTGCCCGCCAGCACCATCTTTCATTCCAAGCTGGTGAATCCAGTGATGATCGTCAAGATGATGGAGAAAAGGGCGGATCCTGTGTCATTCTTTACAATGAGAAAAGAGCCACACTCTTCACCTCAAAAAAATGCGTGCTCCTCGTGGCTGTGGTTAATCAACTCAAAACACACCGACACAGGACTTGCACTTACTACCCATCTCAGAAATCAACTGCAACCAAGGATTCTTAAAAGAATCATGAAAACTGCTACTGTTCGTAAAATAACGGACAAAGGAAGGTGAAATAATGCGTCAAATAAGGGTTATCTCGGTGGATCTCGTAACAACTCCTTGGAAATATCCAGTTACCTGTGCTTAAACATACATCTGCCTGCCGACGCCATTTCCAATTCCAAACTGCTGCGTCCGGTGATGATTCTCAAGATGGTGGTGAAAAGTGCGCACTCTAAAGACGATAAGTCTTTAGAGTGAAACAGGATGCGCACTTTTCACCTCAAAGAAATGCGTGCTTCTCAGGGCTGAGGTTAATCAACTCCGGCAACACACCGAGAGAGGACTTTCACTTTCCATCCCTCTCAAAAATCCACTCCAACCAACCGTTCTTAAAATAATGCTGAATACCGCTACTTCTTGTAAAATAATGGACAAACCACGGTGAAATAATGCTTCAAATAAGGGTTATTTGGGTGGTCCTAGTAACAACTCCTTGGAAATATCCAGTTACCTGTGCTTAAACATAGATCTGCCTGCCAACACCATTTTCGATTCCAATCTGATGAACCGTGATGAACTGGAACTCAAAGAACTCAAATAACTCAAATAAATCAACTCAAAGAACTCAAAGAACTCAAATAAATCAACAACAATAACAATAACAAAAATCAAATAAACCCATCAAAAAGTGGGCCAAAGACAGGAATAGATTTTTTTCAAAGAAGATAAACGAATGGCCAACAAGCATGTGAAAATATGCTCAACATCACTAACCATCAGGGATGATCATCAGTTGTTTAAGCCACCGAAACTGTGGCATTTTATTATGGCAGCCCTAGCGAACTAATTCAATGTCTGAGAATCTTCCAGAACTAAGGGAAAAAAATAGTCTATGGATTTAAGAAAACCCACACCCAAAAACCTGACACCTCCACCATATTTGGAAAAACATAAGTTTTCCTTATGGGATCATCTACTCCTGTTTTACACTTTTAAATAGAAACCTTCCCTGCAAGAATCTGATTGATTGAACCCAGGTCACATGCCCACTCCCAGCTGCAAGCTAGGAGAGCAAGTTTTCTAGGACAGACTTACTTATTATAATATGTGAAATTACCAAATGTAAGGAGAATGTTTAAAAGATGTTGGGCATACATTAATATAATTTAATACCAACAATAGAGCAATTCAGAGCTCATGCTCAGGCCTCTGATGTTTTCTCTTTGTTTTCTCTTTCTTTAAGAGCTCATAACTCTTAGAGGCTCTAACTCAACGGATGAGTTGTATAATTTGATCTAACTTTGACTTATCGATCCATGAAACCCTAGAAACAAGCATATTCTGGCTATTGTAGAATTCCTATGAACTGTTCCATCCTCAACTCCAATTTAGCTTACCTAAATCCTAGCACTGCTTCACCCCACTGCCCTCTCCAGATACCCTGAAAAGGTAGACTTCCGTTTTTTCTTCCTCTGTGTTAGACTGTGTCATCTTGCTTCTTCAAGGTATATTTGAGAGTTCTCTCTCTTTCCTCTTTATTATACGTCATATCTAAGTTCAGCAGAGTCTCCCTTCCCTATCTCTCTCTCTCATTCCTTCCTTCCTTTCCAGTTCCATAATGTTACCCTTTTGCAGCTTTATGTTTGAGCAGCTGCACCATTACCAATCTCTGGAGTTCCCAACTGTGGTTTCTCCTCCCTTCAGTTCATTCTGCAATCCAGGCTTGGTGAGTTTCCATTTTCCGTTTTTAAAAGGACCTAACTTAATCCCTGTCTCCTATTACGCTGTCTTTTCACCTACCCTCACTTCCAAAAGCAGGAGAATCTGCCCCAGCCAGTGTTCTACTGTGGCCCCTTGAATGCCTCAGTCTTTCTCTTTGATTTTGCCCATAATTTTCTTCTAGCAGGGACCACGCTGCCTCCAAACTTGTCTCTTAACCTCCCTTCATAATACAGCTCAAGACCCATGTCCTCCTGAAGGCCCTGGTGGATGGCTCACTTTGGTGGACCTTGGCATGGCCACTGTTCCTTCACGATACAGCTACTTTTCTTTGTTCTCTTTCGTGAAAACTAAAGTCCTTTTGTTCCACAAGACTATGACAGTGACTTCGGGATAAAGATCATATCTGGATCCCTAGTTCCTAGTGCAGAGGCTAGCACAGAATGGGAATTCAGTGTTTGTTGCATTAAGGAATGAATTAAACAGCAATTAACGAATGCCTCCTTTGGCGCTGAGACTCAGACCTGCAAGAAAGGTCCCTATGTCTAAGGAAGTTGGAAGAAGCAGGTGGCTGGAGAAGTCCTGAGTAAAGGAGAAACCCAAATGCAGATGGTCAGCAGATTACTTGAGAGCTGTGGCAGGCTCCTTCTCCCTCTGTGCTGAGTTTCCGTTCTCAATTTTCACAATCTGAAGCGAGGGAGGGAAAGAAACATCTTTGTGTTAGACTGTGTCAGATTGTGCGGACTTCCTCAATCTTAGGATACCGGTTGTCCCTGTTACTGGCCTCCAAGTTGCTTCATCACCAGCAAAACCGCAAAGAGCCTGTAGACTGAATTCCAGTAGTTGGGAAGTGGATTGGAATGACGTCCGGATTTTATGTAATTTCTGCGCTCAGTTTAGTGAAAGCCCAGCAAAAGCTTTTCTTTTATGAGAACCAAAGAAAGCCATCGCTCGCACGGCCCTATAGCTCAGGGGTTAGAGCACTGGTCTTGTAAACCAGGGGTCGCGAGTTCAAATCTCGCTGGGGCCTGCTAAATACGAAAGAGTATTTTTAAATTTTCCCCTTAGTCTTAATTAAGCCTGAGGAAATTTGGCTGATTACACCCTGTCGCCGCAGTCCAGAGCTCCCACATACACGCCAGCTGAGCAGAACCTGCTTCCCTTTAGGTTCCTGTACTAGCGCGCAAGTGCCGCTTTCCTCCCTGGCCTGTGGCAGAGTCCTTTACACAATGGAGGGGAACTGCTGCCAGCCTACGCTGACGCCCCGGCTGTGCGGGCCCGCGGCGAGAGCCCTGCTGGGAACCGGAACCCGTGCCCAGAACCTACCGCGCTCGAGTGTGGAACGGGGGCAGCCAGGCAGAGAACACGATCGAAGCCTCAAGCACCAGTTCCCGGCAGATCCGGAGTGGAGAACAAGGTCTCCCTCCCCAAAGGGGAAGAGCCGGCTGCAGCCGCTCCGGGTAGGCATCCGGAGCTGTACGCTGTGCGGCCAGGTTTCGCGTGTTCGTGGGGTTTTGGACACTTAAATGTTTCAGCAGGGAAAATTAAGGGCCCGCACTTTGGAGACGATACTTGGGTCACTAAATTTGATATTGACTCAAAGAAATTGTGGTCTCCTTTTTGAATAACCTAAAAATATTTTCTCCCAAAGTGAACTCTCCCAGAAACATTGGGTTTACTCAATTGTACTCTATTCCACACCAGAGCGGCTCGCCTGTGCAGACGGCCCTGGATTGGGAGGCGAGCACAGGAAGTGAGGAAACCGGAGCAGCCCAGGCCTGAGCTCGGGGGCCCTCCCTTCTGCCCAGCTCGCAGGGGCGCGGTCAGAATTGTGTGTCCCACCATCTCAGTCCCAGTTCTCCGATGCCGGATGCCCGCCCCCTACCTTGCACACACACGCCTGCGAGGCCCCCGGGCTGGCGCTCAGCGAGACAACAGCTCCTGGGCGAGCAGAGGACGTGAGGCCTCGGGACGCCCGTGCTCCCGCGTGGGCTCTGTTTGGAAGGCCCTCAGTGAAACAAGAGAATCCAGTTCTAGAACGGTTGTCCCCAGAACTGCCGACGCAAGAATCTCACAAACTGGCTTTACAATTCCGCGGGGTTCACTTTCCAGAAACGGGCGGAGGAGTCTTTGTCACGCACTTCTGGTTATCTATTTTCTGAATAGGGATTTCTAGGTGAATCTCTTTCGCGCTCCCTTCGATAGCTCAGCTGGTAGAGCGGAGGACTGTAGTAGCTAACTTGTGGTCATCCTTAGGTCGCTGGTTCGATTCCGGCTCGAAGGAGTAGCTGCCGTTTTAGGCTTCACACTTGCACTGCCCTTTCCTCGTTTGTTCTCCATAGACCGACTGATCTGAAATCTCTCTTCTCCAGGCCTTGCTCCCGTCCGAAGGAAATACTTGACGTATTCTCGAGTTAAGCTTCCTTTATAACGCCTTGAAAAACTGATCCTGTTGGGGACCCTCTTGAAACACCTATTTTACCGAAGGTGTATTTTTGGGGGGCTCTAGTGCTCCTGGGTTGTTGCCTGAAGTCCAAAGACGACTCGTTGGTACAGAACATTGTGTGTACGTGTGTGTGCGTGTATGCGCCCTGCGGCCTGAGGGACACTGATTTGCGAACAAACCCCTAAACTGTGACCTTCGGTCTGGGTGTCTGCCCCTACAATACACACACAGATCCATTTTAATTTATTCAAGTATGTATATATTTATATAATTATAAAAAATTACTTCCGAGGCTGGAAGTAAGAATAGAATTCGACGTGAGTTGAGATGAGACTGGAAGAGTGAATGTCAGACGGAGGAAAGAACAACGAAAGCGAAGACGGGGAGACAGAAAGCTTGGTAACTACTCAGGGAAACTGCGAGGGGTCTACAATATCCGAACACGCGCCCAGCTGCTTCACCTCCATCCTGTTTGTTCATCCCCAACCTACCTCCGGCTTCCTGCGAGATAGGGGCTCAGCACCCGCGGCCTTGCTTCTGAGCTCCGCTCGGGCCCTTGAGCTCTAACTGGGCTCCCTCCGGCCTCCGCCGCGCCGCTAGACCGCCCAGACCCGGCTCTGTGGGACTCAAGCGTGTGGCCGTAGGTCTGGAAAGCTGCCTTCCCTCGCCCCATCCTGCGTCTGGAGGGGTCCAGGACGTGGATGGGGGAGAATAAGAGTCTTGGGTCAGAGTCAGACGTGAAACTTGGTAGGGATGGAAGAAATAACGAAGCAAGGCAAAAATGAAGTGTGACAACAAAAGCAAAGCTTCGGAGCAGTGTGGTGGCCAGCTGCCGGAGGAAAGCTACAATTCATAAGGAACAAAAGCAGCGACAGGCCGTTGTGGCTCGTTGGTCTAGGGGTATGATTCTCGCTTTGGGTGCGAGAGGTCCCGGGTTCAAATCCCGGACGAGCCCCGGTTGTTTTTCCCTTTGTCAACTACCTCAAAAAATTCCTATGAACTTTCTCATGTTTGGACTGTCCTGCCAAAGAGCAGCAGTGAATGAGCACGAGGCAGGTGGGTCCAATGACCAGTTTCGGCCTAAACTCCTTCAGTTCCTAGATCCTCCGCCAGGGGACACCTCCGAAGGGCCGCCTTGCTCTTAGGAGACGGGGCCAGTTTCCCGCCCTCTCCTGGCCGCCGCTGCCCATTGGGTTCCGCCGGAGCAGAAGCGCGGGGCCCAGGCTCGTTTTCTGCACGGGCGGGTATCTGCCAGCTGCGCGTGGGGTGGAGGCGGCTGCTGCGCCAGCTCCGGAGGCGGATCCAGGCCGGAGGGGCCTCCCCCGGGAAATGGGGCGCGGTCCCTCAACTCCGCACAGGCTCGCACGCCGACCCTCCTCTCCTACTGCACCCGCGTCCCGTCCGGGTGCACAGACACACGCACGCCGACCCCACGCAGGTCCAAAGCAAGATTCAAAAGAACATCTTCGCGTTTCCTACCAGCTCCCCATTATCGTGCTAGGGAGGAGGAAGCGGGTGAGAAACAAAACTTCCCACTGCTCTGCCTGTTTCTGCCGCCTTATTCCGAGGCCGAGGTGCGTTCCCACTCTTGCCCCTCTTCCGTCCTGGTAGCTTCGTCGCGAGCGTCCTGGCCCGGGAGGCCCGCGCGGGCAGACGCGGTCTGGGGCTCCTCGGGGAGGCGTCTGCGGGACCGGACTCGGGGAGGGAGGAGTGGGGAGGGAGGTGAAAGTCCCGTTCGTGTACGAGTTAGCGGTTCTGCATTCTCACCCCGTTCTCACTTTCCGCAGCTGGGCAGGGACGCCAGCGCGAATGCCCCGCTGGCTAGAACCTAAGCTCGCAGGGGGACCACGGGATCCGCGAGCCAAAGGGAGGTCGGGGAGGCCCGCGCTGGCACTCAGCTAAGGAAATTTCGCCTGGTATCCCGGTTGATCACCAGATTTATGAAGTAGGCCTTGTCCAGTTTTTGCAAGCCTAACTAACATTTGGGAAACAGAAAACATTCGTTTTCTGTTCACTCTCCCCTGTCTCCCCACCCTTAACCAGTCAGCCAGTGTTGAGAAATTCTTGGAGACACTTGCCAACACCCTCTTCTCTAAGCCTTCCTACTGCAAGGTTGGGATCCTCAGTTTTCTCGCCCTGAGACAGCACGTCAAATGATGACAGCACATGGGGTAAGCCCATGGGTAGCTGTCGTCTTTATTTGGGAAGGTCAGTAAAAGCAATTTCGACACTACTACGTCCGGGGCGCTAGGGAAATCTCAAATGAACCAAGACCCTCCCTCTGTGACAGTAAGAATCTTATAATCAAGTCATTTTAAGACTTTTTGTAACCTGTAAAGATGTTTACACAGCAATTGAAAGGAACTGAGCAGACAAAAGGATTTTTCTTAATACTCTCCAGAATAAGAGATAAGCAAGTCTCCAAGAACAGAAAACAAACAAACAAAACCAGTCGCTTCTCTTATCAAGTAGCAGCAATCACTATTTTTTTCCCCTTTCTCTTGGTCCCCATAAAAGTAGCAAGTTGCTTGGCCTCAGCGCTGACACTTTCCCCTACTTTTTTTTCGGTGCTGTGCCATATCCATTCTTTCTCTTTCTCCGTCTTTTTCTTTGTCTTTCCTTTCTCTTTTCCTTCTTTCTCTATCTCTCCCCCCCTTTCTCTCTCTCCCTGTCTCTTTCTAAGAAAACAAAATAAACTTTTTACTTCTTTATATCCTAATCTTTGAGTGAGAAATCTTTCTCAGCCTGTGTACAGATAGATGCACACCCTAACAACTTCAATTCAAGCAACTATTTTACCAATGAAAAGGGAAGTAAGATATTTTGGAATTTGTGGAAATATTCAGTGTAGGTTTCCTTTAAACAGCAACTTTCTGTGGCACGTTTAAAATTAGCTTTGATTTTCTAGAAACTACTAGTATCAAACATAAAAGTTGTGTGGTGCATTGGAAAGCTTCTAGTCCCAGGAATGCCATAGGTTCCTTAGGCAATGCATGTCTCTTCCTGTGTTCCTCAGTTATCTCATCTGTAAAATGAGGGGTCCTCAGTTGGTCTCAGAGGTCCCTCCCTCTCTTATTCTATGACCCCATGGAGTAGTGAGGAGTTAGCAACATGACTCATGTAAAAGAAGGCACTCTGGTAGCGTAGAGAAAAACTATAGTTTGGCAGAGAGGGTGGGAAAAATCATTCCAGGAAAAGAGGAATGGCTTCAGCAATTGTTGAGAGAGCAGATGTCAGGTTATAAGCAGGCAAGAGTAAGAGGTTTGTCAAGTTATTGTTGGAAGCATTTGCCAATGTGACTCAAAGTAGATGGATAAAAAAGTGGACCAATGCAGACCCATGAAACCTCTTTTTAGGATTTTTCATTTAATTTGCGTTCAAGCAAAGAGTGATTCTCTGTAAACAGTTATTCTCAGAAGAACACCTTGAAATACCTGGGAAAGAAGGAATGGGCACAAAGCTCAGAGTTTGTTGAAAAGTGGATGTTTAAATTTTGTCTTTGTTTGGAAGTCTAGACATATCAGCAGGACTTTGTCCCCATTCTTCCTCAGTCAATAGTGTCCCTGCTTCCTGAAGGTGTGACCCTTCTTTTCATGTGAGCATTTCCTCCTTTAACTATTACTTCTCTTACAGAATAAGTTTCATGCTTATAGACCTAAAAAAGTTAGAGTTATAAAGGAGTTTAGAAATTATCTAGTGTATTCCTTCCATCACTTAATTTTGTAATTAGTCCAAAGGACAGAATTAAATATATATACTGTGGATAAAGGAGGAAAGTATTTCAATGCTAGAGTCTTTGGAAGGAGAACACATGCTTCCCATGTCTGTGTGCAGGGATGCTATTGGCTTGAAGGAGAGACAAAAAAAAATTCCAGGAAAAGGGGAATGACTTGCAAGTTCAAGCTATGAAAACACTTTTTAAATATGTATTTTTTTAATTGGCAATTGCTTCACACATATTAAAATTACTGACAAAGATACAAAGATAAATGTTCATTAATCATAATTTCTTGTAACTATTTTGAAACACAAATGAGTAGCTAGATGCATTTTAATGAAATAGTAAAAACTTTTTTTCCCCAAAACCCTGTTTTCTGTTTCAATATAACCTCCCTGTGTCAATTTGAAAAGAAAAACAAAAACTGGCTTTTTGCACCCTCGGCTATGTGGGCGGGTTGTGAATCCTTCAAAGGTTGTTAGGTGAATGCCCAGAGCAGAAAAGGGACCTGTCTGTATTCAGAGGCTTCAGGCTGCCCTGCAGCATAACTCTAAAATCAGAGGCTGCTCTGTTTGTGCAAGTTGGTGCTTGAATTGGTGTTTCAGGCCATGAGACACTGTGTGTGTGTGTGTGTGTGTGTGTGTGTGTGTGTGTGTGTGTGTGTGTGTGTGTTAGGGTAGAGTACCTTATCTCTGCTTTTGGGCGATTTATCAGAGAAAGATCATGTTGATCAGGTCATCTCAGGCTGTGGGAGTTAGTTTGGCTGCTGCATCCATCAGGGACTGCTGAGGCAAGCGAGGTGTTGCAATGAATCTGACAGCTCTCCTCCCTAACAAATGAGTGGTTGATAACTTTTTAGAACTCAGTTCTTCAGTGTCTGTTTAAAAAGTGATATGTGATTAATTTAAATGGTACCTATTTGCTCATGAAAGGAAATTAAGCATTTGGGTACTCTATGAGATGCCAATAAAGGCCCCACTCTGTGGGCCCCACATCCCATTATATTACTTCTCTGTGTTCTTAAAACACTTTGAACTTTGGCATTTGGCAGAAGAAACTGTGGCATTTGGTGGTACTGGTCAGAGGCGTGCCTGGCCCTTTCTTCCCAGAGACACACGGTACTGCGTGAAAGCAGTTCATGGCAGTTTGCTTAGTTCTCTTCTCACTACTCCCAACCTTTGATTTGGTTGGGGGTGCAGAGATAAGGGAAGAGAAAAGGAAAACAAGTTAAGGTCAGGCAGGGCTGTTCCCCAACAAAGCTAAAAGGCAGATGAAGTTTGCTCTTCCTTTCTGGTAGAGCGGATGGTCTGGCCTGATGCTCTAACTCTTGTGTCCAGACTTGCCTCAAATTTGTCCCAACAGGATCCTCATGTGGGGGAAGATACTTTGCCCCTATCTCTACTCTCTAACCACTCCCTGTCAACCTTGCAGTCAACTTCTTTACACTGACTTGCAATGTGCTTTCTGAATCTTAGACAGATTGCACAAAACAACCTTTATTTTATTGAAGTTTTTATTGCTGTGTCCTCTCCTCGGGCCCAGGAAGCAAGATCAGAGGAGGATGTGAATGGCACACCCTATACTCCTCCCCCAGTGCTGCTCCATGGCCTTTCTTTCTTTCTCCTGCCCCACGTCATGTTCTATTAGGACGAATCTTTTCCCAGGGGCATCACAGACTCTTGCACAAACAGGCTTCCCTTGGCCGACTCACCATCTTTTCAGACACACCTGGACATATCTGAAGTCCAAGCAACTTAAGCCATCACCTTGGGACCCCTGCTTCCTGCTTGCCTCATTTGGGGTATGTATTGGGTACAGGGAATACAAGAAGAAAGAAGTAAGCAACTCTTCCAGGGTTTGGATAGGATTGAAGAAGGTCATTCAGAATTTAGAGGAGGTGTTGCTTAAGCTGCCTCTGAAAAAATGAGTAGATTTTCTCCCTGAAGATGGAGGGTTTGAAGTCTGACTCCACCATTCATTTGCTGTTTGATCTTGGAGTTTTCTCATAAGCAAAACAGACTCACATAATACCTACCTCACACAGTCCTGGTGATGGTTAAATGGAATCATGTATATGAGAGCCTCATAAAATGAAAGGTAACGCTGATTATTATAATTATTGTGATGAAGATTTCAAGTGCAGTTGTTTTACTGGCAGGCAGCCTGTTTTCAGTTGGTACCTTCTCAAATGCAGGCAGACTGAATACTTGGAGGTGGATGGATGACAACAGAGGGTTGAGGCTTTTAAAAAAGATAACGGTATTCTAGATCCAATACCACTGTAAGTGAGTGCTGGGGGTCTGTGAAACAGTTAGTATTCTGCTGCTGCCTGATATTTGAAACTGTAGGCTGTATAAAGTGATCCTGGTGACCTTTGGCCCACTGTTTCTATGCAATCTACTTTGTGAGTGGATGCAGTGTCAGCATTGCATTAATGATGAAGATAATTTATAATATTTTTCAACTGTGTTACAAGGAACCGAAGACTGAGTGTTCAGGGTTAGTTTCTTGGAGACAAGTAAAGATGAAAGGAAAAAGTCCAGAAAACATGGCAAGGATATTTCTGGGGGTTAGTAGCTGGGAGGTTGAGGTAGGGGGCAGGGTACTAATAGCTGTCACATAACCTTCTCTTGAAGTGCTTTTTTGGTTTTATGAAATCTATGGAATAACCTGCTTAGCATCCTTCATGAAACCAAATTATGTGGAGAAATAGAAAGAAGAGTGGAAAAGCATCTTACTAGAAGACTACTAGAAGTGGCTTACTCTGCCACTTCTTCCAAGGCAGCTCTTGGAGTTGATCTGTAAGATCCTAGATGGTATCTTACAGATCCAGACTACCGCATGTGAACAACGAAACCTCCATCCTGTCATTGGCAAGAGTAAGAACCAGAGACATCAGAAAAGGGCAGCTTTGGGACAAAAGTCCATGTTTATTAAACTTTGCCTCCCAGAACAAATCCCTAATCCATTCAGGTGGGTTACTATTTAACCCAATCATGCCCAGGGAAAAGGTGAATGACTCTCCTCTTTATTTGTTCAAGAGCAGTGTCCTTGGTTTTCATGTCTTTGCCAGGATATGGGATCCTTAGATCTATTCACTCCACCCCCTTTATATAAACACTATATAATCAGAACCAGCAGGGGCCTCCAGGTTCACACAGCTGGAACCCATCTCCAGGAACAAACAGCTGGAAACCATCTCCAGTTGAAGGGAAACTGCCAGATTTTTGTAAGATTCTTCCTCCTGGGTAATCTTTTGTTCTATTTGTTTATATGTATTATTTCTAGCCATCCATCCATTTCAATGAAACTATTCCCCCCCCCCTTTAAACCCTCTGGGCTCAAGCTCAGTGAATGAAAAGAAAAGAGGTCAGATTCTAAAGTTTAAAATGAAAACACGTTTCTTTTGGGATAGCCTATATGTGGATAAAGGGGAATTAATAAGACTGGAGGCAAGTGGAGCTTTAGGAGGGATTTCTAAATTGTAATGAAATCCCCAAAGATCTGGGGAAGCCATTTGCTAAAGGGCATCTGGAGGTCTCTCTAATTTCTTTCCTTGGAAGTTTTGGATACTCTTTGAAAACAAAGTGGAACACATTCCAAGATCAAGAGAAGGCACACTGGCAGTATGAAGGGAGGAAAGAAGGAAAGAAATAAAGGGAGGAATATGCATTGGGCGTTATGCTTTTACTTTGGGGGATTTTGCTCTAGAATACGTAGAAGTGTGAAGCCATAGTTATGAAAATAATAACCTTAGTTACTCATCGTAAACTGTGCAGTTAACTCCCTGGTGTGTAAAAGTTGATGGATCCCTTGAATACAGAACACTGCTTGTGAGTAGAAGAAGAGAATATTAATTCTTGTGAAGACTAATTAGTTTGAGACAGAAAATAAAGTTAATCTAAAGAACAGTTAGGACAAATTTCACTTAAAAAAGCTGACTGACAGTTATGTGTTTGGATATAGAAGGATATGTCTATATGACTTCTACCACTAGATATAAGGCTTTGCACCCTTGGTTTAGGCAGATTCACTTCTGCACCACAAATAATCTGTCTTTTGCTGGTTTTCTCCCTAATACATTTTACCTTGCTTTTTGGGAAATTTAGCATTGAATATATGAGTGAGAAAGTTGTGAATGAGGGAGCGGATGTTAGATATTGGTGGTCATGGTGTGTGCTTGCTGGGATTTGGCTTCTGGATGTCTTAGGGAGTCAAAATTACAGTAAACCCAAGCAAACCTTAGCTGAGTTGTTACAAAGTGAATGTGCAAATTCTGCAAATCAGAAACAAAAATACCCTTCTACCTCTCCAGACTGGGATGTGAGGGCCTTCAAATTCTAAAAAGCAAGTGGCTTTTTAGGAGGCAAAGCCCCTATGTAGTGTGAGTCTAGTGCCTTGCCTAGAGGTGATATGTGAGCTTGACTTACACACTGAGCCTTAAGGGATGATGCATCTCAGTGAGATTGGGCCACAGGTCACCTTGACACCTATTTGTTTCACCTGGTGCCTTGTGCCACCAATTAAACTTAAAATTTATTTCTGTAATTCCAGGATCACTGGACTGTTGCTAGTGAAACTAGCAATGGCTGTAGTATGTTTAATGAGAATCATGGAATTTTAGACTTTTAGAACTAGCAACTCTCTCATTTTATGGATGAACAAACTTAGGGCTGGAGAAGAGAATGAAATCAATCATTTAGAAAATATTGAGGGTTTATTATGAAGCGAACACTGTGGTTCAAGGTGAATAATATGGGCCCTACACCAGTAGGAAACACTGCCAAGTAAATAGTCATCTGTTTGTACAAGATCACATGGGTAGTGGCATGCTTGAAAATGGCATCCGTGAAACCTGACAACAACAGGTAAGTCTTTATTTTGTGATATCCTTATGGGCAAATCCTGAGCTTTGTGGCTTTTGCTTTGACACTTGAATCTACTGAGGTGTCCTTGGTCTTAATATCTAAATCAGAGAATTTGGGCAGAGACTCTAAGCAGAACTACCAGCTCACACTCCCTTCTGTGAACAGCAATATGCCCACAAACTTTACAGCAGTGGCACCCCCTACAAGGACTGTCTCCTCTACAGCGGAAAACGTGGCAACATTCCTACCCACCACTGCCACCTAATGTCTCTTCTGGGTACTACCAGCTCTGATTCTACTTACTGATTTTTGAAATCTGGGATGCTGGCACCAGGAGAGGGGTGTTGACTATGTAAGGGAGAACCTGTGATTCTATTTTTTATCATTTTTTATTTTTTTAATCATTTTTTATATAATTTAAATTTTTAAAAATATTTTTAAATTCTTTAAATTCTTAATTATGTGTCTTTCTTAATAGAAAAGAGTGAAGGGAAAACCTGTGATTCTAAAATTGCCTTTGACATTAGAAGTAAACATTTGTTCATTACAGAGCAAGAGACGTAATTGATCACAAATCAATAAAACTTTAATAAGATTAGACCCAGGAAACACACCCAGGGGACTGAAAGGCACAATAGAAATGTGAAGAACTTTGGCAAGTGGGTAGCATGGCAGCCTAGCAGCTACAGCTGCCATGTGTGAATACTTATTCCTTTACAAGTGGCTCTCTGTTCTGCCATCATATGCCACTTTCTTGGTAAACTCCCCAGATTATACCTTCACCATGGAATTTCAGACTTTTTGAGCCAGCAGTTCTCTCAAGTGGAGACAAGTGTCAGTGCAGACAAATTTGGCACACTGCTGAAGAATATCAAATTATATGCTAAGGAATTTTTTGGTCACTTCACAATACTGAAATAAATAGCAGCTGAAAAGTTCCCCTTAAGTACATAGATTATAATTGGTAATAGAATCAATGCTAAAGGCTGGTTAGAAAGAGAGCCCCCTCTGCTCACCCACTCACATGCCTTTTCCCGTAACTGGTAGAACTCGGATTCCCTTGTCTTTCTGGATTCACAGTCATAATCTGCTTAGCCACACTACAGCCCTAGTGCTAGGGCCCATGGCCTTCGTAAGGGCTACAAAAACATTTGATGTGAAAATGTTCAATGACTGACAGGAGAAGATCAAAATAAAAATTAATAATGAATTTAATGTCTATGAAAATATACCATTTAATTTTAAATTTAAGGTTCATAAGAATTATATTGCATTTAAGAGTAATTTGCAGGTTATATTTTTATACTATTGTAAGACTTCTCAGTATATAAGATGACTACCAGGAAATCATAAATTAAATGAGTTATTCATAAACAAACAATTTAAGATCAAAATTGTAAAAATCATTTAAAATTTTATAGTGAAAAGTCACTTTTATTTTCAAATATAAGGACATGCATATATATTTGATATAATGTGCACTAGATCAATGATTTGGTATTTTTTTTCTGTAGACAATGATGGTTTTAAAAGTCTTTGAATGATCTTTGAAATTTTTTCCCAAGAACTAAAGGTATAGTCAGAAACTACCTGCTCCAAATACCAAACACCTTTCAATTCTCAAAATCTTCAAATTTCATTTAAAAATTTTTAAAAGTTCATAAGAAACTTGTTTTCTATTTTGTTTAGTTCTATTTTCAATTATCTGTCATTGAGTTAAAATCATGTTCTAGGAAGAAGCACCATATTTACCTCAAGGTGTGGTTGAGTGTCTGTGATGCACCACCTCTGGGATATGTGAGTTCTATGGTTTGAGACTTGATAGCTCTTGAGAGATGATGGCAGGAATCCCAGGAATCCTCTTCTTCTCTCTCTCTCTCTTTTTTTAGAGAGGGAGGTCTTGCTCTGTCACCCATCCTGGAGCACAGTGGTGAGATCATAGTTCATTGTAACCTCCAATTCCCAGGCTCAAGGGATCCTCCTGCCTCAGCCTCCCAAGTAGCTGGGACTACAAATCTGCATCAGCACACCTGGCTGATTTTTACATTTTTTGTAGAGATGGGATCTCTCTATGTTGCCCAGGCTGCCTGAAACTCCTGGCCTCAAGCAATCCTCCCGCCTCAGCCTTCCAAAATGCTGGATTACAAGTGTGAGCCACCGCACCCAACTTTTTTTCTTCTTTTCAGAAGGTGTTAAGAGATCATTACAGAAAATTGTAAGGATTTTGATTTGATGAAAAAGTCTAAGGAGTTTTTTTTTTTAACATATGGTAACACCATTTGCCTGTCATGTAACTGTTTATACACATATACAGGAGGACCTAGAAAATAGTCTGTAGAGTAATCCAAATTGTTTCCAATGTGAAAAGCTCCTAAAAATAAGAGTGAATTCCTTTTTCTCCTCTCTAGGAGTTAATGCCACACCCACTTTCAAGCATTGCATGGCTTCTTCCTTGTTTCCCTCTGTTCTTTCTAAACAGTACATAACAAGTCCACCTTTGGCAATGAACCACCTAATAATGGGGAAATATGTCTGCCTCCCTTCATCCCATGGTGAAACTATTCTCAAATGCTCTCCTCACAGCTAGTTGACTAGTAAACTTGAGTACCTAGAATTTTGTCTTCAACAATCCTCTGATTGGCCCTTCCGTGGGTTTAGGGTTCCCTGAAAGTTTCTCTTCCTCGCTCTCGTCTCCTATGTTACTATCTCATCTCAGTAAATTGGAACTCCCGCCCCTTCCCTATGGATGCTACATCTCCTTTTAGGGAGGCATTTGGTGTGTCTTAATGGTCTTCATGTCCCAGGACCTAGCACAGTCCCTACCTGATACTGGTAGGGGCTTATGTAATGCTTGTTATTAAATTAACTAATAAATGAATTAAAGAGTACAAATGAATTTTATAATGCTACAACCTACAAAAAGATAAATACTCAGTGATTCTAAGGAATAGGAAAGAATGGTTGGGGCTGGGAATTGTGATCAGGAAACTGTTAAATAGACTTTCCAAAGGGGTGGGTTGAGGCCAGGCCTGGTGGCTCATGCTTGTAATCCAAGCACTTTGGGAGGCTGAGGTGGGGAGGATCACTTGAGCCCAGGAGTTCAAGACTGTCCTGGACAACATAGTGAGACCCCATCTCTACAAAAAATTAAAAAATTAGCCAGATGTGGTGGCATGCACCTGTAGTCCCAGCTACTTGGGAGGCTGAAGCAGGAGTATTGCTTAAGCCCAGAGGTTTGAAGCTGCAGTGAGCTATGATTGTACCACTGCACTCCAGCCTGGGTGACAGAGAGAGACCCTGTCTGAAAAAAAAAAAAAAAAGGAGGGTAGGATCAACAAGAAGTGTGAGATTAATAAGGAAGAGAAAAGAAAAGATATAATTTGGTGACTGAGTAGACCTGATTTATGCTGTCAGAGAGAAAAGTCTCTTCCCTTCTAGCCTAATTTGGCAATGCTGTTCTATGCTCCTACCATACCTCCTTTTGCCCTTGGCAGGAGCCTCTGTTGGAAAAGATGGTGATGGGCCCGGGCCCCCTGTGGTTGGTCTTCATGCTGGGTCTTGGTCTGACCCCACTGACCCTGGCTAAGGATGACTCCAGGTACAAACACTTCCTGACCCAGCACTATGATGCCAAACCAAGGGGCCGAAATGACAGATACTGTGAAAGCATGATGGAGAGACGAGGCCTGACCTCACCCTGCAAAGACACTAACACCTTTATTCATGGCAACAAAGGCAGCATCAAGGCCATCTGTGGAAATAAGAATGGAAGCCCTCATGGAGAAAACTTAAGAATAAGCAAGTCTCCTTTCCAGATCACCACTTGCAGACACGTAGGAGGGTCCCCCCGGCCTCCGTGCCGGTACCGAGCCACACCAGGGTTCAGACACATTGTTGTTGCCTGTGAAAGTGGCTTACCTGTCCACTTTGATGAGTCCTTCCTCCGCCTGTGACCAGTAGGCCCTGCCCAGAGCTGGCTCCCCTCTCCTTTCCATGGGTTTCTCCTCCTGACCCAGGACAGTGTTGGCAGCACCCATTGCCGGGGCCCAGAGAATGAGCTACCTGGATCTTTTGTTTTCTGTTTTACAACATGTTTAATAAATAAAAATGTCTCTGAAATCAGTAAGAATCAGAGTCTTCTCACTGATTCTTGGCATATTGATCCTTCCCCATTTTCTCTACTTAGTTGCCCCCCGAGAGGATTGGGTGGAATAGAAATGCCTTTTTCCTTACCAGTCAATTTCTTATCAGTCATTAGGGAGGTAGACTTGACCTCTCTGTGAAGGTGAGGATGATAAATTGATCTACAGAGAGATCTGGAAAAATTCCAGGGCTCAAAGCCACTAAGTAGAATTTTCAAGAAAGGCAAACTGTCTTTTTCTGTAAAATAATAAGCTACCATTTCTTTTACAAATATGAGACCTTGGAGTGAACAGTTAAGAACCGAGGAGCAACATACCAACAGATTAATTATACTCTGTCTCTCACTCATAAACACACACACACACGATCAGCATGAATACCAAAATTCAAAATTCATTCAAGATGAAATTTTTATGTTGGTTTGAATGGAATGCTCCCAGCATATTTTCTTGTCATGGTTACTTAATATAAAATTAAAGAAAAAAAGAGTACATTATTTTCTCTATAATCTTTTACTTCATCAAATAGTGTCTGACAATTGTGATATCTTAGGGAAGTTATAGAAAGATTCCAAATCAATCCCTTATTCTTCTTCAAGATTTGTTTGCAAGTAAAAATAACTTAGGTTAAACAGACACTCTGTTTGTCAAATATATTAATCAATTTGCAGGTTCCGTGCTTAGCTTTCTGTTACCTAATTTCTATCAACAGGTGCCTGGATATTTTATTTAGAAAGTAGTTGTTAATAAATGACAGTTATAAATCACTAGTTTCGCTGCCTTGTGAACACGATTATTGTGGTCACAGTATTCACTATGGTGGCCTCGCCTGTTGCCTGCATTGCCCTGAAATGGGCCACAAGCCCTGGTTCCCCAATACCCAGATTGTAGACCAGTGTCCAGCTCCCACCTGGGAGAGCCCAGCCTCACCGAAAGTATTCATGTTTAGGAAGGGGTTTGAGAAGTAGGTTGCTGGTGCATACTCAGCACGGGAATGTCTCCACCTTGAGTTAGTCTATTTCAGATTGGAAAACACTGTCACTTCTTAATAGGAAAAAGTTTTCCACACCTCTGTTATTAGAAAAGTTGCCTTATTATAAAGCCTCAAAAACTCAGAAAGTGAGAAAGTCCCATTTTTTGGTAGGATGTTTGGACCCTTTTCTCAAGTTCTCCAACTAGTACTCCCTGAAATGAGGCAAAGTCACCCAAGATCATTGCCCCACTCAAGACCTTGATGGGGAAAATCAAAGGCATGGGCCATTATTATATTGATCATGCCACAGCTATGAAAACTGACATCTTCTCCAGACATCTGCTTGGAGCATTATCATTGCATACCCTGCTCTGGTGTTAGGAGAAATGACTATCTCATAGGAAATCACACAGCAGGAGAATGGAGGTGCTTCCTGACCTGCTGATGGTGCTAGCAGCTGAGTAGGCAGTCCTAGTACTTTTTGTTCTGGGTCTCTTGTTCTATCACAACCAAAATCTGTTTAGAATAAAATGTCAAATCATAGATCATTTTATCTTAAGTGAATCATTTGAAGAATTGAAGACCTGGTCAACTGTCATTATTGACTTTGCAAAGAAAAGACAAGGAAAACTTCCAAAGTATCAAGATTTTTAAGAATGGTGACATGCAAGGAAGAAAATTCCATGCAATTTGGAGATAAAACATTTCTCTAGGGATCCAGTAGCTGAGATATTTTATAGTTTAAAAACAGACTTCTAATTTCTTGGCAATACAGTTAACTCCACCAAATAAAGAGAGGTCAATAATATTTGTAACTCAGTGTAACCATTTATTATGTTATCCAGATTGGAGGAAGCAGAAGAAAGCAAGAGAAATAGAAATGATAAAAATAATGCAGTAAGTGCCAGCTTTTACTGAGCACTTACCATGTGATAGGCTTTGTGATAAGCACTTTGCTTTGATTTTCTTATTTTTTCTTTGTAACATCCGTAAGAGGTAGGCATTATTATGCTCTTTTTACTTATAAGGAGGTATGCTGAGAGAGGTTAAGTAATTTCCCCAAGGTCACAGCCTAGGTCTTTGGGACCACAGTGTCAAAGGAAATTCCTATTGAGAGTCAAGGTGGTGCAGTAGAGAAAGCATTTTGGGCAAGTTCTGACCAAAAAATATGTGTTGGGATGATTTGGAGATCATTTCATTTTGTCTTGTAGCTAGAGCTTTGAGACACCCATTGGTGTCTACGCTGGACTGCTGTCCTCAGATATTTTTCTGTCTTGCTTACTCAGTTGGTTAGGGTAGCTGAGGTCCTGGATTTGCTCTCACATGAATAGTTTAGGTCTTCTCTGTTGCCAGTTATCTTGCTAAACCATATTCTTGGCCACAAAGAATCAGGATGAAAGAAAGTAGATAAAACCACGTAAGACTGGAGGTGCCACTGGAAAAACAATCCAAAGTACATTGTTCTGCTGAAGCTATAATCCAAGTACTATGCCTACCTTCGGAAGTTGTATCCATTGGTCTTGGAGTGAAGAGTAAATCAAGAATTATCTCTCCCTGCCACCCTGCCTCCCACAGTCCCTTCACTTCCCTCTCTTCCTAACACTGTGTCTCCTATCTACAGCTGCAGCCTCAGAAATATGACCTAGAGCTTTGGATCTTTCTGTGCAAAGGCGAAAAGTGGCTGTGAATATAGGAGGTGGCATTTAAAAGAATGACAGCTATGTTTGACACTGCTTTCGTTATCACTAATCAAAGGATAGACTTTAGGTGGAACGAAGTGCAGGTCCTTCATAAGCCATTTCTGTCACTCACACAGTGTGATCTGCCGTCATGAATGAAGCAGGATCTTTGAAAACCAAGGACAGTAGTACATATACATAAAACCAGGCGTTCAGCTGGGGCCAGCCCTTGGACAGTATATATCGAGATGAGTCTGACTCTTAAAGATGTTGCACTTGCTACTCTGGGTTGTTTGCTTCCTGTTGAATCCAGGATGATTTTTCTTTGCTCTGGTAAATCAGCCCTGTCTCACTGCAAGTGTCCTGTGGTTTCACACTTCATGTCAATCCCAGTAGTGACGCCAGGTGGCAGCATCTGATTAGTAAGTGTTGGCGAATGATCCCACCTCCATCCCTCATTAAACTGATTAAACTGCTGAAGGGTAGCAACTCTGAGCATAAATGTCTTTAATATCCTGAATATTTGGGGAGTGGGATGCGAGAGGCCGAAGATGAAAGAAAGACCATAGAGGTTAGAGTCAGATAGGCCTGGATTCCTTTCTTTAATCAGTCAACAAAAGCAATGAACGTTCTGATACTACCTGGCAATACTGTCTTTGTGGTTGCTCTGGATATGTATCTCTCTTAATGTTATAAAATATGTGTTTATTTTCTGCTGCCAAGAGGTGACAACACAATGATGATGCAGCTAGAGAAGACGGACAACTACCAACAACTATTGACAAGACAGGAAGAACATTAAGGAGAGATGCATGACAGTGCATGGCATTGCCAGGGCCTATATTTTTAGGTTATACATAGACACAGCAAGAAAAAAAAAACAATCCAAGTCCTCTTTTGTGGAGATCGTGCTATTTAGATTTATTTTTAATGTTTCTTAGCTTTTCTTAACAGTCAATTCCACAAGGCTAGAAAACACCTTCACTCTCTATACCCATTTAGTTTCACTTGTTCATTAGCTCATCCATTTCATTTATTAGTTCATTCAAGCAGTAGTGATTACCTACTATCTTAAAATCACTGTGTCTGTCTCCTGTCAGGTTCAAATCAGCCTAATTGTGCTAACTCCACCTGGGCCGTTAAATGCTTACAAATTCATGGTTTCACATACTGTGAGGCTTTCACGTAAATATATTTGTCATCATGCAGATATATCCAATACATACAGGCAGGAATAAGAGAGAGGCGGAATAAACCACAGGGAGTAGCTCAGGAGACCAGCATGCGGACTGAAGACCCCACAGGTCAGGTGTTCCTCGGAAGGCCCACTACTGGCCGGTGGAGGCACTGCGCTTTTCCCAGCAGGGCTTCCAGCAGCAGCCACTGATGATGAAAAGGAAGACTCGGAGTCCTCATTGGTGGAGCTTCTGCAGGCATCTAGGCCATGCCATAGTCAGTTTTTATGGTCCTCTGCAGGAATGTTCATAGCCATTATCTCAGCTGCATTTTGGCTTCACTTTCTTGTCCCGTCTAGGGGGTGCCTGGCCACAGCAGGTGTCATCTTCTCATTTCAGTCCACCATTCCCATGCTTGTCACTCTGAGGGATCAGCAGTTTCACTGTGGGTTGAGTCACTTGTCCTAAGTGACTCCATTTTGAGACATTTAGGATCACAAAACATTATTATATATCAGTCCAGGTACTCTTTTTTTTTTTCTTAATGACTTAACAGGATTTCCCAAAGGACCTGATTTTACACTATTCGAAGACTAGTCACATGACACAAAAAACAAGAAAAGGAAAAGGAAAAAATAATAAAATTTTTTTAAAAAAAGAAGAATAGCCACATGAGAGGAAAGGCCTAAATGTTACTCTATTCTCTTTTCTCCACCTTCCTTGATTCCTAGATATAAGGTATTAAAATCAGTTCATAGGCTTTCTTTGACATATCCTGAGTCTATCCAAACCAAGAATTGGAACCTCCAGGGAACCATCCACTCCCCATAGATCATACAACTAGGGAATTACCTCAACAGACACAACTGCAGTTTCATGTAGATTCACCACACACACAGTCCCCGCCCTGCATCATTGTACTGGCTACGGCAACTTCTCTCTATAAAAGAGAAAAGACCATGTTTGCAAACTATTCACTCTTCGGGAAGAAAGTGTGGGAAAAGTTGTGAGTAGAGAAGAGTGGGAAGATGATTCATATAACAGTAAAGAGGAAGGTGGGGTCAAGGAAGTATCAGCTTGCCGTCCTCAATATCTCTCTCCAGTGCCCAGATTCTTACCTTCCTTTCTCCTGCCCCTTTCTTTCTTTTCCAGGCACCTCTAAGGTACTGATGGCTCTACAGAGGACCCATTCATTGCTTCTGCTCTTGCTGCTGACCCTGCTGGGGCTGGGGCTAGTACAGCCCTCCTATGGCCAGGATCACAGGTACCAGGGATTCCTGCGGAAACACGTGGACTCTGAGGGGACAGGTGGCAATGATAGATACTGCAACTTGATGATGCAAAGACGGAGGATGACTACGCCTCTGTGCAAGCACTTCAACACCTTCATCCATGAAGACATCTGGAAGATTCGTAGTATCTGCAGCACCACCGATATCCAGTGCAAGAAGGGCCGTATGAACTGTCATGAGGGTGTAATGAAGGTCACAGACTGCAGGGAGACAGGAAGTTCCAGGGCCCCCAACTGCAGATATCGAGCCATGGCACGCACTCGGCGTGTCGTCATTGCCTGTGAGGGTAACCCAGAGGTGCCTGTGCACGTTGACGGATAGATACTACCCTGCTGGGGTTATGACCAGTGTTTGGCCTTTAACACTGCTTAAATAGCAATGAGTAATGCCTTTGAACTGTACGAGGCTGTCTCCTCTGTTCATTTCTTATTCTTTTTCTCTATATAACCCATTCTAAATATTAATACATTGCATTAAAGATAAATGGAGATGTACACTTATAATGAGTCTGGTCTTTTCTATAATAAGTTTCCTTTTATAATACTGGTCAGCTTAGCTGTCTCAGATCCTATCCTCTGTAATTTAATCATTATGTGTATTTATATAGCATTTCAAGCATTTCAAAGTGCTTTCATTTAAGCTATCTCATTTTAATATCATAGCACCCCTGATGATGTTGTCATATATAGAAGCTTGAAATTAAGGAATCTGCTGCAGACCATAAAGATAGTGGAAGAGCAGAGACAAAAATCCACTTTAACTAGCTACTCATCCAGGGATTTTTCTACTTAGGCACAAAGAGTGTTTAGAGTGTCTGCTTTTTGTTATGCCCAAAAGTCAGCTGTTGTGAGAAGCATTAAAAATTTGAAAATATATACCAACAAAATCAAAGCTCTGTGTTATTTGTCATTGTTGCTATGTTTGGGTCTGATAAGATTAAGAAAATGGTGTTAGGAATTTTCTCTTCCTTTTCCCAAGCCTTTAAATCAGTCTAGTAAATTAGAGTATTAAAAATGTACTAGATCATTAAGATTCATTTATTCTTCCTGAATGAAAGATTTTTTTATGTTTCCCTTTATTAAAGGACTTAAACTGCAGGTAACTGAGAAGACTGTGCTATGGGATTATTTCTTTTTCTTCTGTCCACTTTTAATACTTCTGCAGTCTGTAATCATGCATGCACATTCATAACCTCATAAAATCTGGTCAAAAACTAATGCCCATCACATCCATGACCACAACACAGAAAATTTGTCTCATTTACTCCAGAAGAAATGATTCCTCTCAAAGATAATTCTCATACCCCTCCCTTCTCCCTTTGAATATTTAGAAATAAATTAGGGAGCAGAGATATATGAACATGCTAGCTTCTAAAGAAGGGAGAATGTGTGTGTGTGTGCATGTGTGTGTGCGCACACGTGCACGCATGTAAGGACTAAACTGAAAACATTTGAATTACAGCAGATACAGAAAGAAATCTTATCTGAACTTCCCTCATCTGACTAAAGCATAGCTCTGGAAAATACAGCCACCATCAATCTCCTTCCAAGGGAGTCTCCACACAGGAGATATTCCAAGAAAATTGTGTAAACAAACTCTATATGAACCTTCCATTTGTCTTCCCCAAAAGTCTATTTGTTTTCCTGTAGAAGCCCTTTCTCCCTCCTCCCTCTCCCCTATTAAGTTGCTATATAAACCCCCTTCTCTATAAACCCCCCTGTTCATGAAGCCTCTTCATCTGAAGGCTTCTGCAAGTTATGAATAAATCTTTTCTTTTCTCCTGTTAACCTGTCTATTGTTAATTCACAGGGCTCTTGGCCACTGAACCTAAATTGATAGAGGGAACATTTTCATCCTAACAGCACGTCTCTATATTTATATTTAGAGTAAGGGAGGAAAGAGAACTCTCTTCTTGGCACCAGCTATGGGAGTTGGCAACTGTGGTATAATATGAAATATATTTGGTTTTTGCATCTGGTTCCTGTCACAGAACTCCTAAACCACTTGGAATTTCTTCAGTGATAGGAGTGTCTTTTGTTATTCAAAAAAAGCCCCTTTTGATCATGCCTAAGATTATGCTAATGAGGTGACTTAGGGTGGGGCCCCTAAATGGCCTGAGGATGGGGCTGGTCAACAGCAAGACCAAGTAATTAGAGAGTTGGAACTTTCAGTGCCTGTCCCCTACGACCTCCAAGAAGGGGGCAGGAGGCTGGACACCAAGATCCATAAGAACTCTTCAACACCAAGACTTGATGAGCTTCCAGATTGCTGAGTACATGGAAGTGCCTGGAAGGTGGCATGCCCAGAGACGGCATGGATGCTCCACACCTTTCGCCCCCCCTCCATACCTAGCATTTCATCCGTCTGTCTATTCCTGAGGTATATGCATTAGAATAAACCAATCAACATGTAAATAAAGTGTTTCCCTGAGTTCTGTGAACCATTCTAGCAAATTATTGAATCCAAGAAGGAGGTGCCAGGAACCCCCAATTTATAGCCAGTTGGTCAGAAGTACTGGAGGCTCAGACTTGCCATTGGCATATAACCTAGGGGCAGTCTTCTGGGCCTAATCTCTTAACTTGTGGGATCTAATGCTAACTCCAAGTAGATAAAATCAGAATTGAATTAAATGGTAGGACGCCCAGCTGGTGTTTGGAGAGTTGGAGAATTGCTTGCTGTGGAAAAAACCCACACATCTGGTGACAGAAGTGTTGTATGAGAATGTAGAGAACTGATTTGTTTTCCTAGAGTAATGAAAAGAAGTAATTCATACTGGGCACATTATCTCACTTGTGGTGGAATTTATCTTCTATTCCTGTCTCTACATCCTCTGCTCATATTCTACGGAACTTTTTATCCCCTGGTTGTGTCCCAGACCCTATAATACCATCCCTCTTCAAGAGGTTACTCTTTTCATTCTCAGTTTAATAGTAATGCAGCTGAGACTTGTATATAGTTTCCCGATTGAATCTGAAAAGGATATTTGAACATTTTCACTGCGTTCTTTCAGTTCTACTTGTAAGGTTGCTGAATGATCAGATACACATGTGTTTAATACACCTGATCCATTCAGGTGAGCTGTGCTATTCCTCAACATGCCTACAATGATCATTCTTGGCATTCTCTCAATATTTTACAGAGAAAATCTGTGGTCATGTCCTTTCCTTAACACTTCCTCCCAACTTTCTGACCTCCTGAGAGAAAGAGTGAGAGTGAGTGCAAAGGGAGAGAGAGTAAGAATGAGAGCAAGAGTGAGAGAGAGATGGTGGGTGGAGGGTGGGGGCCTTGTGGTAGGGCTATGTAAACTAAAAATAAAATCCTAAGCCCCTCACTCCACTGAGTGAATGGATCCCCTCCTAGCCAAGGGACCCCAGAAAAACCTTAAAATTGAGTTCTCAGCCATGAAGTATAGGGCAGTCAGACACACATCCTTACACCCTCTCCATTTTGGAGTTTATATTAAACAGAATCTAACGCCATGCAAGACAAAGTTTAAGTCATAGCTGTAGGCCATCAGTTTTCTTAACAGGTCGCACTGAGTTAGTATACTGTAGCTTGCTCTCTGATTAACAGACTTCCTTATCTTAATTTAAAATATTCCTTTTTATTGATTCCAAGTCATTAGATAAAACTTTATTTCTTTAACCAATTACAAATCAAAGAATCTCTGAACCTACCTATAATCTGTAAGCCCCCACTTTGAGATGTGGGGCTTAACACTTCCTCCCAATTTCTGACCTCCTTGATGCCTTTTGGGGCCAAACCAATCATATTTATTTATGATTTTACCTGTAATTCCTGTCTCCCTAAAATGTATAAAACCAAACTGTAACTAACTACCTGGGAACAACTTACTAAAGCCTTTTTGGATTTGTGGATCCCCTGGCCATGGTCACTAATATTAGTTCAGAATAAACTTCTTTGAATTATTTTACAGAGTTTGGTTTTTTTTGTTCTTTTAATGTTGGCACCGAATGTGGGGCTCAGAGAAGACTGAGGACCCCCTGAAGGAGTAACACAACCTTGATGCTAAGCATTGGCACAGTCACCCCCTTGAGCCCACCAATTCTGAGCTTCTCCTTAAGTGGAACTGGTAAGTCCTCCTGAGCCCCAGACCTCCTGCTCTTGGTTGACTGTCCTTATTTATTCTGATCTGTCTGTTCTTTTCCTAGGAAGTTGTTGTTTGGGATCCTAATTTTGATTTGGAGGTGTACTCTAAAGTGTCTTCTTCATTTCCTCTGTTTCTTAAAATTAATTTCAATTGGGCTGGGCGTGGTGGCTCACACCTGTAATCCTAGCACTCTGGGAGGCCGAGGCGGGAGGATAGCTCAAGGTCAGGAGTTCAAAACCAGCCTAAGCAAGAGTGAGATCTCGTCTCTACTAAAAATAGAAAGAAATTAATTGGCCAACTAAAAATATATAGAAAAAATTATCTGGGCATGGTTGCACATGCCTGTAGTCCCAGCTACTTGGGAGGCTGAGGCAGGAGGATCGCTTGAGCCCAGGAGTTTCAGGTTGCTGTGAGCTAGGCTGATGCCATGGCACTCTAGCCCAGGCAACAGAGTGAGACTCTGTCTCAAAAAAAAAAAAAATTTCAATTGGCTTGTCTGTGCATTTGGGTGAGAAATTGAATTGAATTGCCCTTTTTATAGATGAATGAGAGACTGAGCTTCTCAGCTCCACTTCACTAAACCCTAGACTACAATTTAGTTCCTCCTTTGAAAAAAAAAAGAGAATAAGGATATAAAAGGGAAAAATAAATCCTCTAAGAATGAGGAAAGACAAAGAAAACAAACCCCTTTGGGCATCTCTCTTGGTTTATGGCACCTCTACTTGCAAGTATTTGTGTAAACAGAAAGGTTCAAAGGCATGCCAGGTTTTCCAGGACTCCAACTGGTTACATATCATGGCCTGTTCTTCTGCACATTTTTAAACTGATGGGCAAATTACATCAAGGAAAATTCAGAGCTCAAATGGTCAACCTGCAACTATGGAGTTAAAATGTCAGGCATGGTGGCTCACACCTGTAATCCTAGCACTCTGGGAGGCCAAGGCAGGCAGATGGTTTGAGCTCAGGAGTTCGAGACCAGCCCGAGCAAGAGCGAGACCCAGTCTCCACTAAAAATAGAAAGAAATTAATTGGACAACTAAAAATATGTAGAAAAAATTAGCCAGGCATGGTGGCACATGCCTGTAGTCCCAGCTACTTGGGAGGCTGAGGCAGAAGGATTGCTTGAGCCCAGGAGTTTGAGGTTGCTCTGAGCTAAGCTGGCGCACGGCACTCTAGCCCAGGCAACAGAGACTCTGTCTCAAAAAAATAAAAATAAAATAAAAAGTAAAAAATGTCGAGTCAATCTTTTATTTTCTATCTCTCTATTTTCTTTTCTGCCTTTCCCAAATCTGCTCATTTTTTCTACTGGTGTTGAGATAAAACCCACTAATTCAAGGCTATTTGGAGATCTTGTTTTTCTTATACAGTTCAGCCAGTTCTAGTTAAAATGTGAACATTAAATATTCATCTGAAACTGAAGGAAGAGAAAGTGTATAAAAGGTTTTTTTTTTTAAACAAACTACCATGAATACTGCTTTACTGAAAATTTTGGTTCATAGCCTGCATTACATTATTTATGGGGGCAAATAAAGTTTAGTCATGTGAACAAGTTCCAATTTGTTGGAAATAATTTGGATCCTGAGTTTTTTGCAAACTGGTGATTGCTATCTCATGGCTAGAGTTCCAAGGTAAAAACTATCGGATTTTTATCTGTGTGTATGTATGTGTCTAAATGTGTTTTGTGTATGTACATGTATTATGTTATATGTTGTATCTACATCATACAAAGTTGCCTTATAAATGAGCACTCATAAATTAAATAAAAAGCTAAATGTTTTTCAAATTTCCTTGAATTTATTAATATTTGTAAATAAGTTATTATTTAAAATTATTGGTAAAGTAAAAATGAAAATGTCTTCAAAATTGTCAGCATACAATTTTGCCTGGGTTTACTGGTTGGTTTTATATTTGTCTCTACTAGATATTTTAAAGTGTCAAAGGTTATAAAATTTATAAACCCAGGCAGAAACAAAATGATCTTTGTTTGTGTGATTTTCGATAGGTAAGACTAATTTAATATTTTTGGTTTAAGGAAAGCAGCTGAATCTTCTGAGTTATTAGCAAAAACACCCATGTGTTTAACTTTAAGTTTCCTACTTAGATGAGCATCTGATATTCACAGACTACAAAAATGGTTAATAAGAAAATAACTTACAATGATAGCTAATGTCTAATATCTCAATTTTCATAAGTAATCTAGGCAAATTGCTAAAATAAATAAATTAGGTAAACGTAAATGCATAAATGCTTACAACATGTATCTAAAAATAATAAAATGATTCTCATCTATAAAATACTGATATGTGACAGACAATTCAAGATTTCTTACTTCCTAGGTTTCCACCGAAATTTCAGGCTACTAAGAGTTCTTACTAAGAAAAAAATAATTTTGTCTAATTCAAGAGTTAATTAAAGGTTACTTCAAAATACGGATTTAGAAAGGAAATAAAACAAGATACAAGGAACAAGTAAGTAGGAGAGATATGAAGAAAGTTATACATATGAAAATATATTTTTGGTAAGAAAAAGTTAAAAAGAAAAAATAATTTTTTTTGTATGAGAAAGGATCTTGTATAGAAAATTTTTGTGCTAAAATAAAATGACTGGTTATTTAGAAAAAAGGACATTTAGGTCAAAACAGAAAGCCCAAGCATGTTGCAGATGATCTGTGCAAGTCATGATATAGTTAATGAGAAGGAATTTGTGAAAGAAATTTTGTATGTGAAAAGGCCTGGGCTGATAACTCTCACCTTCAACTTTCCGTTGGTTCTTGTAACGTTTTCTCTCCTCCAGTTCTAAGTCTGTTGTTATCGCCTGATGCCAAAATGTTTTATCTTAATGACTTAAAAAAGCAATGTTTTCCTCCAATATAACTGGATTCCATGCTCTCGGCTTTTCTTGAAATGTCTGAATTATTCAATATGATCAAAAAACCTCTCATGCTATTGCTAAGAATAATTTGTTCCCCTACTCAAGGTATTAGTTTTTCTTATTACATTCCTTTTTTTTTTTTTTTTTAGACAGAGTCACTTTGTTGCCCTGACTAGAGTACCGTGGTGTCAGCCTAGCTCACAGCAACCTCAAACTCCTGGGCTCAAGCGATCCTTCTGCCTCAGCCTCCTGAGTAGCTGGAACTACAGGTATGCACCACCATGCCCGGCTAATTTTTCTATGTATTATTAGTTGACCAATTAATTTCTTTCTATTTATAGTAGAGACGGGGTCTCGCTCTTGCTCAGGCTGGTTTCGAACTCCTGATCTTGAGCAATCCGCCCGTCTCGGCCTTCCAGAGTGCTAGGATTACAGGCGTGAGCCACCGCGCCCAGCCCTTATTACATTCCTCTATAGTATAATGTATACTAATGACCATGGACACACTCTTCCTGTGTCTAATTTATTCAAGCACACTTTTTATCAGGTTTGACTTCCAAGCTGTCTAAGTGGGTTTTCTACAAGAAGAAACAATCACACTGCAGAAGGTTTTCCCCTGACTTTTGCATAGCTGGCCTAAAAGAAACAGAGATTTCATACTTTATCAAGATAATTTCTGTATTGTCTTTGTGGATTTTTGTTTAGGAAAACCAAAATTTAGAAGGTTGGGATTTTTACAACCATGCAACATTCTGTGTTGCTTTTGAAATCTTTTAACAACTCTCACTCTTGTTTAAAAGAATGACTGTTGTTTTACAATGACCTGTGATTCCATGTTGATCTAGTGTTTTGAGTCCTTTAACATCTTTGACAAACATCCTCAAAATCAAACCCTAAATTAAATCTCTAACTTAAACTTATTGCTGGGGTCTTACTAAAGCTATAAAAACTAATCACTGTAAGGTTGGAGAATCTTTTTACAGCTTTCAATTAGGTCATAAACTTCGGCATCACCACCTCCAGCCTGATGATTACATATACTAAAAGGGACATCAGTTAAAAGACTTCTCCAGGCCCACTGAAATGGTCCTTATCAAGTATTATTAACTAACCCTTGTACTGTTAAATTATAGAACTTTGACTCCTGAGTACACATATATCATCTGAAAAAGGCATCAACTCCTGCTGAATCTTAAACACCAATGCTGGTATCTGACCCCAAACTCAGGTTAACCAATGTTAATCTTCCAACCCAGGAAAAGGTGACAATCAAAATAAGCTGCTTTCATGAGATATGAGGCCAGGCCTATATTCAAAGACATTGACTCATTTAATAATTTTGCCTCTACCTAAATTAATATAATTTGTGCTATGCTTTGATACTAGATAATTTAAAATTTTTCCACCTGTGAGCAAGTACTTTTTTTGTGTCATGCACCTGTTACAGCCCAATCAGGTTCATTGCCTGCCGCTCAAGAGGAAGCCAATACACTGAGACAGCAGGGGTTATAGCAAATAAAATGTACAATATCACAGGGTGCCAAGTGAGGAGATGGGAGAAATTTCTCAAATCCATCTCCCCAGGAATTTTTGGGCCAGGGTTTTTAAAGATAATTTGGTGGGCAAAGGGCCAGGGAATTATGTCTGCTGATTGGCTGGGGATGAACTCATTGAGTTGGGAAGCACAAATCATCTTCTTGCACTGAGTCAGTTCCCAGGTAGAGGGTCTCAAGATCAGTTAAGTCAGTTCCTTGGTATGCGCCACTGGTCTGGGTGGGTCAGCAATTCCACTGGAATACAGTGTCTGGAAGATATCTCAAAGACCACCCTTAGGTTTCACAAGGGTGATGTTATCTATGGGAGCAATGAAGAAAGCTAAGAATCTTTATGACCATCAGCTAGCTATGTGACTCCTGAGTAGTAAGCAATTATAGGAAAGCAAGCTAGGGAACAATGGCTGGAGATTATTTATATATATATCAGCTATATATATATATATGTACATATATATATATTTTTAAACTATGCCTATACCTTTGCAGAGTTCAGGCCCCTACCACAGTTCCCACCTTATGGCCTTTTATTAATTTTATAAAATCTACATTTCAGACATGTACATGAAAAAAAAAATTTATAAAGGGTGGTTTCATACCCCTTTGACATTCTGGTGAAGCCAAAGAATAATTGAGAACAATAATAACAACTGAGAAAAAGTGAATGAAACGACATCAAAATATTTTACCGCAAAATATATTTCTTTGACGTATTTTGAAGTGGCTCTGCAAAGCTGTCTTTTGTGGGGGAAATTCGCATCTAGAGAATCTGCATTGATGCAGCCAGGCTGTCCCTTGTCCACATCTAAGAAAGATTAACTGAGAGTCTGATACTTTTATTTTTTTTCTTTATTTTTTTTTTGAGACAGAGTCTCACTTTGTTGCCCAGGCTAGAGTGCCGGGGCATTAGCCCAGCTCACAGGGGCAACCTCAAACTCCTGGGCTGAAGGGATCCTTCTGCCTCAGCCTCCCAAGTAGCTGGGACTACAGGCATGCGCCACTATGCCAGGCTAATTTTTTTTATATGTATTTAGTTGGCCAATTAATTTCTTTCTATTATTAGTAGAGACAGGGTCTTGCTCTTGCTCAGGCTGGTTTCGAACTCCTGACCTTGAGCAATCCACCCGCCTCAGCCTCCCAGAGTGCTAGGATTACAGGCGTGAGCCAACGCGCCCGGCCGAGAGTCGGATACTTTTAAAGGTCTGAAAAAAACATTTACCATCTATCCTTTCTGGGGGCTGCTATCGGTAAGGTTTTATCTACATAACAAGACCACATTTGCTAGCCAAGCTTCCTCTTATACCCCTACCATAACCTGTCTTGCCACTAAAACCTGATTTACCACCATAATCTGGCTTTGGCCATGCTCTGAACCCATATTTTTTCTGTAATCTCAAGATGGTACATAAGCTTCTGTACTTCACAGGGAGGTTGGGTCTTCATTCTGAAGGATTCTGTGTATGCATTTTTAAAAAAAAATTGTGTATGCCTTTGCTCCTATTAATCACTATGCTTCATGTCAGATTTTCAGTGAATCTTCAAGAGGCCAAGTGCCTTGGCCCCTACAAGAAAAATAATAATTGTTCTCAGAAAAATATTATGAAATGCACAAAATAAGATACCTTGGATTACAAAGGAAATCAAGTTTCAAACATTTAAAGTTTGTCATACAGTAATATCTGTGTTTACTAATGCATCAAAGAATAAGATCTGAATTTGGGTTTAATTACTACTATAATTTTGAAATTGTGACCAATGTAAAATAATATAATATTTTGAGATATTTGCAATGAATATAAACTGATATAAAAATATCCTGATTTCTATTTTTTTCTACATTTATAAGTGAAGCAATTGCTTAATTTCAGTTGTGGGTTACTGAAAATAAAGATGTAATTTTTTTTCACCGCATTAGTTCATGGATCCTGTGAATTCCATTGATGGAGCCCTCAGAAGCCCATGGATCACAGGTTAAGACACCCTGCAACATTGTCATCATTTGCATGAGGAAATCTAAGTCACTATTAAGATTTTGAGAAACAATTGTCTGAAAAAAAGTTTAAGAATTGAATAGTGGCTAACAAAAGGAAATATCAAGGAATTAATAGAAAAGAGTTAAAATCAAAGAAACTGTTTAAAAAAAGAATATTATTAACAAGTGATGTAAAATTTATATTCAAAGGGTAATATCTCTTTAAGAACTCAAATCAGAAGTCACTACCCAAGAAGCTTTTGTTACAGGAGCTGGTAGAAAGAGCTCTAGGAAGTAGGAAGTAAACCCACTAAGCAGTTCATCGAAATAATGGTTAACTTACCTTCCTGGGATGCTTTGGTAGTTGCTAATTTCTGCAGGTATAAGAAGAGGACACCATTCCCCACAATTTAATTTAGGCTGCTTCCTAATTGGCTTTATATCCAAAAAGCCTTAGGACTTTTGGCTTAGCTCATAGTAGTGTTCTGGATGTATGCTAAGGGTCCACAATAAATTCTTTTCCACACTGAAAATGGAATATTACTTATTTGAGAAACACTAGATTAACTAGTTGACATTGGAAATGGCTGAGGGAGAAACAGCCCTACAATAATATTTTCAACAATAGATACCAGCATAACACTTTATTGTTTAAAATTACTTTCACGTTCATTGCTTCCTAAAATTCTCAAAATCACTCATTGCTGTCCTATAATATGCCATAAAATGTGATGCCTTGAAAAACTATAGATCCCTTTCTTCTTCACACATTGGCTCAGGTGGCTTCTCCCTCCCACTTCTCTCTAAATTGATTGAATTACTACTTGAATTCAAGTCTTCAGTAGGTGATGCAAACTTGTTAGAGCTCTGGATGTACAGGCATGTAATAGCCAGCTTATTATTCCTCAGAACCACCTCTCAAGTCATTCAAATCCAGATGCCCAGAATTCTACCCTTTTTGCTCTCCCCTGCCACCCAAAGAACTAGCAAGTGAAAGGATGTACAGAATGTTCTCTGAGACAACACCCCCGTCCAGTCTAACAGCACGTGATTCTCCATTATTCAAGGACTGCTTGACATGAGCTGAGATTTGAAGATAAGTTCTAGATACAATCGGAACATCCTGACATTCTAATAACGAGGTGGCCCAGTAAGAGACTCAAGCAAGGTGGCTTAGCAAGGAGCAATCACTGAAGGTGTTAACAGAAGACACATTCAAGGATCTTACTTCATCCATAAATTGTACCTTTGACTAGTGTTACTGAACCAGTATCGGTTACATATGCCAATTTGGGGGACATCAGAATGAAACATGTGGTGGAAATCTGAGCTATGAAGTCAAAAGTCACCCATCAGACACTCTTAGAAACTCAGTTGAAGGGTCAGCGGTCTCAACCAGTTTGGGTGGAGTTCAGGACAGAGTCTTGAATTCCTGAAAACAACTTAGCTACTATCTTCCATACGTCAGAGTGAGGTGTTTTCTATAGGGTCATTGTGGAAACTATAGCTAGGCTACATGGCATTTTAAGAGTAATCAGTATAGTTTAAGCAAATAGCTAAAGGTTATAGTTAATAACTGCCTAAAGAAACTTCAGATACCAGTTACCTAATCAGTAACGCCTATCCGACTGCCAGGTTTCACTAGATACTCTTCCACTTCTCAATGAAGGTCCACAGTTCACAACTTTAAAGGTGGTTTTCCTCACTGAAGTTCCTGTAGAGCATAGCCTAGCCATCCAGGGACTTCCCCAGAAGTTTTTCAGAAAATGAGTTTAGCTCCAGATCATCCCTTTCTGGGGTCGCCTCACTCTAGGGCCTTGCAATTTTTTTATGCCCAGAGTCAGTCTTTGATGTTTGTAATTTTTGCTAGAGGCTACTGTCTCAGTGAATTCAAGTGTTCTGGATGAGAAGATACAGGAACAGGTTCATATAATAAGGCCGTTTGTTCCCCACTACCCTCTCCACTACCAAACAGCCGGAGCACCGCACCTCCCACTGCGATTCCTTTCTCCACTGCAGCAGACTTCTAGGCTCTCAGTAAACGAAGAGGACACAGATTCTGCTTTTTAGATCCACATGCTGATTCCCCCTAACAACCAGAGACCCAAATGCTGAATTGAATAGGGTAAGAAGGGTTCATGCTGAGGATGCTTGGGGGAAAAGCCCAGGAACACTAGCAGGAGGTTGATTGAACTTTTAGATATGAAGAATGGAAAATTAATTAATCCCACTGATACAGCCTTTTCCTTGCTTCTCCCTTCCTTTACTCCCAGTCTTCCCAAGTGTATTAAAGCAGCTTGAATCCTGGTCTTCTCATCCTGGTTAGGCCTTTACGACCAGGACAGGGTTCCACAAATGAAAAAGTATCTACCCTTTGTTCTGTGTCTGGTGTAGGCATTTAATATCCTTAGAAATGCTCTCATGTGCATGTCGCTCATTAGACTCTCACGGGTCTGTGAGGGAGCTATTACTAGGCCTGTTTGAGGGCACTGATGGTCAGAATTGTGAATCAGGTTAGAGGGTCAGTAGGGCCAGGTATACTCCTCATAGTAAGTGAGGACAGAGGGCTGGTTTAAAGGGGAAACTTTTTAAAACAATTTTATACCCTATGCTGTGATGAGAATAGTCCCTGTGAGGGCAGTTTTAATTTTGGTATTTAATTGATTAGATAAATATTCCAAAACTGGGGCTCTTTTATGATGGCATTCTCAACAAGCAGCTCTGACAATTCAGGATTATTTGTAATAATAATTAGGGAAATGGCCCCCAAGAAGGGCGGTAGGTGGTTAGTAGTGACAATATGTTTCACTCAGGCTTTGGGGAAGTGTTGTAAGGAAATCAAGGTTGGAGAAGCATTATTCTGCAGATCGGTGTAATTGCAGCCTGGGCTGCAATTTCAAGGAATAAATGCCTTCCTGCCTAGAAAATACCTCCAAAGTAGTTACTCACCTTTTATAGTATCTTAAAAGGTGACAACCCTTTCCACCTCACAGACATAAAGCTTTAAATACCATTCTCTTTTGGACTCATGATTTTCTGAGAGTTGATTTAGCAAAAAGGAGCTAGATAAAAGGTGATTGGCTCCACAGGATGGGTAGAAGAGAGGGAAGACAGGAGATGTTTGGAATTCTCAAAATAAGCTTCATTTATTTCTTCCAATTTTGTGTTTTACTCGGGCTGAAGCGTATTTTTAGTTCTTAGAAACTTTATTATCTAATCAGAGTTATCATCTTCTAATATGGGAACCAAATATTAATAGTAAAATTGTGCCTAAGTGCCTACATTGTAAGGGAAAGAAATTTTATGGTGGAGCTCAGCTCTCTGGGCAGTATCTGAGTAATGTGTTTCTCTCTCTTCCCTGTGGACATGCAGGTGGCCCTGGTGACTGAGATGGCATGCTCTTTAAAGATCTGGGGCACTCTCTTGGCCCTGCTTTGCATCCTATGCAGCCTGCTTGTACACAGAAAGGATGTTTCATTGAGAGAATTCATGAAACAGCACCACATAAGTCCAAGCCAAGAATTCAGTGAGTACAAATGTAATGTCCTCATGAGGGAGCAAGAAGCTCTGAAAGACAAGAGCTCTCACGTGTTCATCTATAGCTCATGGTACAAAATTGAGCATATATGCAATCATGACAACTGGAAGGGCCGCTACAAAAATACATATATATGGGCCCAGAATGCCCTCAAAGTACTCGAGTGTCACCAGGAGAATAACAACAATGGCTACACAGAGAGCAGAAGCTTCAGTTACATTGAATTCCACTGTGACATGGATGGTTATGTTGATAGTATAGAGGACCTGAAGATGGTACAACCTATTGGTGACTAGAAGGTCTATTCACATCCCTGGCTTTGATAGTGTACTCAGTACTTCCCAAGTGGCGGTCTCTGCCTACATTAATAGCCCCTGCCATTCCCTACTTTGCATTTATGTCAATGTTTTCCAACTATTTAGAGTTATGTGTCACATGATTTCTTGATACCATAACTTTGCCTATGTTGTTTCTCTGCCTAGAATATACTTCTGTCCTCATTTACCTAATTTACGCCTACTTTTTTTCAAGATTCAGCTCATATGGCATCTCTTCCTGGCTAACCCAAGAATTTTTCTGATACTGACTCTTCTTATACCTAGCCAAGCTGAATGATCTTCCCTTCCCTAAATAAATTGTATTATTCCAATGTGTGTGACATTTCTGTATGTTATGTGTGCAGAGTATATATTGTGTGATTGGTATGGGCATGTATAATGTTGATTATGCTTGGATGTGATTCATACTATGCATAGGGTTTAAGGTACATTTTGTGTGTGTGTCTAATGTATGTGATATCATTATGTGTATGATGAGGGTATAAATGTTTATGTGCTAGGCTGGAGACAAGTTGTGACTAAGGCATTGATTGTGGTGTCAACTTGAAATTATCAAAAGGGTCAGAATCCAATTGTAAAGAGTTTATTCAAGTGGAAAACTGGGAATGGCCATTCCTTGACACACAAACTCCAGAGAAATTGGATCAGTACTCCAAAGTTAAAAGTTAAATTCTTGCTTATATAGGAAAAAGACAAATAAATTTACAAGATTATAACATTTTCTATGCAAGGCTATTTTAAGAGTTACAACAAATCAGTTACAGTTTGGTCCCCCCTCCCAACCCCTTACAAATTATTTTCTTTTCTTTATAGCTAGTTTTCACTTCCTCTCCAATTTAACAGAGAGTATTTAACATTACATCTTAAGACAATGTGATAGCCGTGAAGTCTTTATGTGAGAAAGGTAAGAGGGAGGTTAATCAACAATGAAGATCAACAGTGGGGAGGAAAGGGGTCTTCCCCTTGATTCATTTACAAAATTTTACAAAACAATGCAGGTAAGAGAGAAGGCTTACTCTATAATAGGAGAAACACCCTTTACAGCTGACTTAATTACAGGTGCCTTTCACATGACTCAGGCCCCATAACCACATGCCTTTAAGGTTCAAAATAATAAGTTTCAAAATAATAGAGTTCCAACAGCTTAGATTTTGAATTATTTTCACAGTGGTGACATGCTTAGTTCCACCCAGATTTGGGGGTATGGGCAGACTGACAAGGTCTAAAACATGTAGCATGGTTCCTCAGTCTTTTCCTTTCTCATTTGGTTGGGTACTTTAATTTTGACTTTGAAAAAACAAGCATGACAAATGACCATCAATCATCTGCTCTCCCTATCTCTAGACATGGGGACTTCTAATATAAAAATACAGTAGGCTGTCATCTATGTGGAAGCTGTACATGCCCAGGACCAAAAAGACTCCTTTCTTCATCAACCACAGAACTCCACGTATCCCTAGTAGACTCAATTCTTCTAAGAAAACCAATGCATTTTCAATGGGTTAGGGCATTACACTTCCTTTTTTTTCTTTTCTTCTTTTACACACAAAGCCCCTCAGCAAAGGCATTACACCTCCCTACACATCAAGTAGAAGATACTAGCACAAGTGATTTTATCTGATAATAATTATTTTTACTTGGCAGAGAAATAGAGGGTTGGAGGACTTTAAAATGCAGTATTCCTCAATAATGGGGCTTAAGATTTAAATTCTGCTGGAGGGAAGAGGAAGTAAATGGGAGAAATAAATATTGGGTTCACAAGCAGGTAGAATCCACAAGAAATTCTGTTTGCTAAGTGTGGGGAAGAGACACAGAGTACAAGAAATATTTGCCTCATATAATTTTTCCTAGGGCAGATATGGGGAGGGAAAATACCAAACATTAAGTACCTTGTGTTCTTCAGCCTCCTGTAATGTTGAATGACTTCGGCCTTGAATCAATTAGAGAAAAGACCAAAGTATCAATATTTTTAATTAGGTGTCTGCACACCTTCCTAGAACTCTAGTCTTAATATGTAGCCAGTGTATCTAGATTGGCCATCATGTTCCAAGGGCAGTTGCTCAGCTTTGCAATTTTTGAGTGCATCTGGGGTTGAGCAGATACCAACCAAACTCACAAGAGATTAATATTAAACCAGTAGTTCATTATCATTGATCAATTTACATGTGGAAAAAAATACTGATTATTTTTCTCACTTGATAAATGTTCTTCAAAATGTAGTATGGGGAGGAAAATATATTTTCTTCTACCCTTTTAGCTTATTGGCTGAGGCCCCATAACAAAAGTCAGATTAACAAGAACAAAACAAACAAAAATTTATTAACATGTGCATCTCCTACATACATGGGAGAAACTCAGGGAGTGACTCAAAGAGGTGGCTGGAATTTGGTCTTAAATACCATCTTCAGCTAAAACAAAGGAGGAAGAGAGTGTAGGGAGGCAAGTTATAGGGAGACAGATGACCAGGAAAAGTATAGTAAACAAGGGAAAGGTTTGTTGTGCAGATTTAAGATAGTACCTGCTCCATTCATAAGAGTCTCCAGTGATTTAGAGTCTTCCTTCTCTTCCTGATACAGAATGGGACACATCCTTATAAATGGAGATTTCCTTTACAAATGTAAATTTTCCTTAAAAAGAGATAGTTTATACTCTATTTTCAGAGCTTCTCCTGGGTATACTGTTTTTCTCAAAGTAGGCAGTCCAAAATAATCTTTGTTAGGTTTGTTCCAGGTGGGAGCCCGAAAAGTGTGTATAGGCTGGAGTATAGTTAATGGAAAACTCAGGCTTGTAAAACATAGCCACAGGCGTCTGGAGAGTGCCCATACATTGTAAATCTAACAGACAGCTGCAGCCAGCATGCCTATCCATCTCCCACTCCCCATAGGAGCAAAGTTTATCCCTCCCTATCTCTCCTGATGAGAGGCTGGAGCTGAAGCATGGATGTAACTGGGGCAAGGGGTCCTAGGAGCTGGTTGTTTGAAAAAGAATTTATTACAAGTGGCTGTTCTGGCCTACTTACTCACTTCCCCTGGAGAAACCCTCTATAAAACCCAAGGCTCCCCCCTCTTCTCTCATGGATGCTTTTCGCCTCCACCCATCTGCACCCAGATGCTCAAAATAAACAGCATTTTGCTACATGTGAGGCTTAGTGTGTCTCTCTCTCTGCTCCAGGACCTAACAATCTTTAGGCCACAGAAGCATACTTTGAGGTGACATATTCTGGTCTCCTATAGTAGGTTCTCACAAATACCTCATGTAAAAAACTCTTTAAAAGTTGCTTTTATTAAAGGGTTGGCAGATAGTGGTTCAAAACAGTTGCCTATGGAAAAACCAAACTCAGCCAAAATATTTAAGGAGGTTTTTATTTCAGCCAATATGAGTTACTATGGCCTAGGGAAACACAGTCTCAAGAGGTCTTGAGAAAGTGTGAAGAAGGTGGTTGGGTTACAGTTTGGTTTTATACATTTCAGGGATCCATGAATTTCAGGCAAAATCATAAATCAATACATGGGAGGTATACATTGGTTTGGCCCAAAAAGGTGAGATATTTGAAAGGAGGGGAAGCTTACAAATTGTGAACTAAATAAAATCCTAAGCCCCCGCACCAACTGCATCGTCCCCCTCTTGGCAAAGGGTGTAACCGGCTCTATGAACAAATTTCAACAACCTTTATGTGTTTTTTAATAATCCTCTCCCTTAACTACTTGACCTTTTGAGTTATTTCCCAGAAATGGTGGATTTTCTATAAGGCAAAGGAGCTGAGATTCTGAAGGACCCTGGGCAGACTTCCTTATGCCAAGACTCACTGTACCCACAACCTGCCCCCAGGGCATGTAGCCCCTCGTTAGTTACACCATGACCTGCCCCAAGGCATGTGGCCCTTCCTTTAAAAGCTTATAATCTCTGTTAGTTGGAGACAGATATGAGGCAACTTCTCTTATTCTCTCTACAAGATGTCTTACGTGTTAAAAAAATTCCTTTCTTCCTTGGCAATCTTTGTTGTCTTAATAATTGGATCTTTGTTTGACAAGCACCTGGATCTAGGCCAAACCCCCCTTGTGGTTTTGACAACACGGGGATCCCAGAAAATCCTTAAAACTGAGTTCCTGGTCATGAAGGGACAGGAGATCAAACATGCCTCAGACAATAAAGATATTAAATTATTAATAGGACCTGAGGCCACGCAGAGCAAAGCTTAAATCATCTGCAGGCCATTGAAACTGCCTATATTAAAGTAATGTAGGGACCAGGCGTGGTGGCTCACACCTATAATTCTAGCACTTTGGGAGGCCAAGGCTGAGGTGGGAGGATCATTTAAGGCAAGGAGTTTGAGACCAATTTGAACAACAGAATGAGAGACCCCCATCTCTTAAAAAACAGAAAAATTATCCAGGTGCAGTGGCATGTACCTATAGTCCAGCTACTCAGGAGGCTGAGGCAGGAGGATAGCTTGAGCTCAGGAGTTTGAGGTTGCAGTGAGCCATGATGACACTATAGCCTAGGCCTACAGCTCTAGTCTAGGCAACAGAGTAACACCCATAAGGCAAGAACTATGGTAGAAGTTTGATTTCTACAGAAGTATAGCCCTGGCTAAAAGTTAACCAGCCATTGTTTCATCACTTGCCTTCCTGTAGTCGCTTACTGCTTAGGAGTCCTGTATCCCCGACTGTCATAAGATGTGTAACTTCCCAAATTGCTTCATAGATAGCATCACTATTATAAAAACTAAGCCTAGTCTCTGAGATATTTTTCAGACTCTGCGTTTGGGAGGACCAAGGACAACAACCAGACCAGTGGCCATACATGGGAACTGACTGAAGAAGTCCTGTGATCCTCTACCCAGGAACTGTCTTAGCACAAGAAGACAATTTCTGCTTCCCAAGCCTATGAGTTCATCATTAGCCAATTAGCAGACCCAATTACCTAGCCCTTTGTCTGCCAAACTATCTTTAAAAACCCTGGTCCCAAAATTCTTGAGGAAATGGATTTGAGAAATCCTTCCCATCTCCTCACTAAGAACCCTGTGATATTAAACTCTTTCTCAACCACAACCCCTGTTGTCTCAGTGTATTGGCTTCCTTCTGTGCAGTGGGCAATAGAACCCCAGTTGAGCGGTAACTCATTAATTTGTTTAACAGATTATTTGAGTTGGTATATTGTGGCTTGTCTCTGATTAACAGACTTTCTTATTTTAATTTAAAACATTCCAAGACTTTATTTTTATTATTTATTTTTCTAGAGATAGGGGCTCACTCTCTCACCCAGACTGGAGTACAGTGATGCAATCACAGCTCACTGCAGCCTCCTGGGCTTGAACTTCTGCCTCAGCCTCCTGAGTAGACAAGATTACAAGCACAAGCCATCACACCAAGCTAATTTTTTAAAATTTTTTTGTAGTGACAGGGTCTTGCTATGTTGCCCAGGCTGGTCTCAAACTTCTGGCCTCTAGTGATCCTCCTGCCTGGCTCCCAAGGTACTGGGATTACAGGCATGAGCCACTGTGCCTGGCCTCCAACCCTTTAGACAAAGCTTTATTTCTTTAACAGATTCCAAATCAAAGAAACTTTGAACCTGCCTATAACCTGTAAGCTCCCACTCAAGATGTTGTGCCTTTTCAGGCCAAACCAATGAACACCTTCCATGTATTGATTTATGATTTTACCTGAAATTCCTGTCTCTTTAAAATGTATAAAACCAAACATAACCCAATCACCTCTGGATCATTTGTTCAAGACTTCTTGGATGTGGCTGCCTGGGCCATGGTTGCACGCATTGGCTCAGAGTAAACCTCTTTAAATTATTTTACAGAGTTTGGGTATTTTTCCATTAACAAAATCTGGATCATTTGTTCAAGACTTCTTGGATGTGGCTGCCTGGGCCATGGTTGCACGCATTGGCTCAGAGTAAACCTCTTTAAATTATTTTACAGAGTTTGGGTATTTTTCCATTAACAAAATCATAGGTAGGTTTAGTTATTCTTTAGTTGGCAGTTGGATGAAAGAGTTAAGCTTTGTCTAAAAGCATAGTCACTATCTGACTAGTCATTCTGTAGTGGGGGGGGAAAAAGCATAGTCACCAGAAACGAATGTTAAATTAAGATAAGGGGTTCTGTTATCTGTCATGTGATGCCATACCAGCGTCAAGTTGGAAAATAAGCCACAATATGCTGGGTCAAAAAGACCTGTTTAGGCTGGGCGCGGTGGCTCATGCCTGTAATCCTAGCACTCTGGGAGGCCGAGGTGGGTAGATTGCTCAAGGTCAGGAGTTCGAAACCAGCCTGAGCAAGAGCGAGACCCTGTCTCTACTAAAAAATAGAAAGAAATTAATTGGCCAACTGAAAATATATAGAGAAAAATTAGCCGGGCATGGTGGTGCATGCTTGTAGTCCCAGCTACT
>CAUYRT010043558.1:0-22566 GCA_963574885.1 Lepilemur ruficaudatus | reverse complement strand
AACAGCCCAAGTGCCCGTCAATTCATGAGTGGATTGTTAAAATTTGGTATATGTTTACAATGGAATATTACTCAATTTTAAGAAATGACAGTGAGTTAGCACCGCTTATATTATCCTGGATTAAGCTTGAACCCATTATTCGAAGTGAGGTGACACAAAACCCCAAGAATGGGCCCCACATATACTCGCCATCAAACTGGTACTGACTAACACCACGGTCCTCAAATGGTGGTGGTGTTCACTAGGGATTCGGGGGGTGGAGGGTAGACCCACATCTGAGACATGGGGTGAGCACAGTGGCGGGGAGGGGAATGCTTGAAATGTAGTTGGGGAAGGGAATTAGGGGTCTCAAAAAGGGGAAGGAAATCCCCTAAACTTTTGGTATGTGAATAGCTGTACAACTTGGTCAATTTACTAATAACCATTGAATTGTACACTTAAAAGGGAGTAAAGACATGATATGTAAAAAAATTTTTAAAAATTTTTAAAAAATGAAAAATTGAATTGATCACTGGCTAGGCAGAGACTTTGATTCTGCACCCTGGACATTTGAAAACAGAAATGAAGCTCATACAAGAAACAACACAAATGAGTGACTTATATGAGCTGATGTCCAATAAAGCAGTGCTAATCAAAGTATTGCCCTTTGACCTAATATGCAGTTTCTTACTTGTACATGAATTTAGCATAGAAATCAAGAGCAAGTACTTAAAAACTTATATAGAAATTTAGCATTGCCATGACATCTAAAAAGAAATTTTTCCACTAATTTATACAAGCCCTTTATATATTATGAATGTGAAACCTGTGTCAGATATACATATTGTGCATATGTTCTCCCCTCGTAATCTTGCCTTTTTATTTCTTTAATAGTGTCTTTCATGTGGGAAGCTTTGAGAAAGTCCAATTTATCAAATTTTTTATAGTAAGTACCTTTTTTGTCCAAACAAATCATTGCTTACCCCAAAGATACTCTCATAAATTTTGCTATAGAAGGTTTCTAATTTTAGCTTTGTGATCATCTTAATTAATTTTGTGTAGGCTATGATCAAGATTCATTATTTCCATATGGATACCAAGTTATTCTAGCACAATATACAATTTTCTTTCTGCAGTGAATTATATTGGCACCTCCACAGAAAATCCAGTAACTGTGTGTAGGAGTCTATTTCCAGACACCCTCTTCTTTCTGTTGGCCTATTTGTTTATCCTTATACCTACATTACAATGTCTTCATTACTGTAGCTTTACAGTAATCTTGAAATCAGGTAGGATATGTTCTCTGGCATTGTTCTTTTTAAAGATCATTTTTCCTAATCTAGATCCATTACATTTCCATAAAAGTTTTAAAATAAACTTGTCAATTTCTTCAAGAAATCCTACTGAGATTTTGACTGTGAGTGTATTGACACCATAGATCAATTTAGGGAGAAACCACATCATAAGAATTCTGAGTTATCCAATCAATGAACTTAAGATATTTTATCATTTGTTTAGGTCTTTTGAATTTTTCCTTCAGAAATATTTTGCCAGTTATGGTATAGATTTATAATTTATTTTTATATATTGTACTTATATGTTGGGATTTTACTAAATTAGCACATTAGTTGTAGGAGGTTTTTTGTAGATTTCTTCAGAATTATCTGTATACATGATTCTGTCATTTGCAAATAAAGATAATTTCAGCACAGGAAGAGGGGTTACTTCCTCATTACTGCCAAGAGGAAGCAGAAGTCAAGGTTTTCTACTTGGCCTCAATGGATCCACAGTGGGGAGGGGGTGTTTCCTGGTTATTGATGGGTGGAGGTAGAATTTCGAGATCACCAGATGGTCTCACTGACACCATGACACTCATGACACCTAATTACTGCTAGACAATGACTTTCCACTAACTTTCAAGTAGGCCTCCTCTTGAAAGTGGAGGGAGAGTGAGATGGGAGAGGAACATTTCATTATTGCTGGACAGGGGTGGAAGTCTAGATTCCCCAAGTGGTGTCCACTGACACTGAGGTGGGGGGCGGGGGCTACTACCAGGCAGTAAGGATGAACGTCCCACCTCCATAATTGGCCTTCTCTGATAGGTGGAGATGTTGGGGCACTTCAATATAGCTTCACAAAAGTAGAAGTCTAGGCTCCCCATTCACCTTTGGATGCCATGGGCAGAGACAGAGTCGCAGTTTTTTCTGTCATGTTTGGCTGGAGTAAAGCAGTTGTCATCTAAGAAGTTTTCTATCTTGCTGTCTGCCTCTTTCCCCGTCCTTTACTAGAGAGTTCAGGTTTTTCGGGGGGGAGTTATTGTCTACCTCCTGACAATGTAGTTGTCTTCTTCAGGTTCAAGTCTGGGATATAGGAAGCAAAAATAAAATCCCAGGAATTCTCCACCATGACTTTTCTTGGGTCCAGAGGACACTAGTTGATCTGGTTTCTCTACCTTTCAGAGTCTTCTTGTGACTGTTTTATAAATAATGCCCAGCGTTTCAAGTTGCATTTAGTTGAGAGGAACACAAAAAAGTAGGCCTAAGCTATCTCCCCAGAAGTAGAAGTCTTCAACTACTCAGTATTTTTCCAATACTCTTGAATATGTTGTTCTTTTGTTTGTTTGTTCATCTGACCTATCCTCCAGTTCACTGATCTATCTTTGGCCATTTTCATTCTACTGATGAGCCATGTAACACATTGTTCATCTTTGTTACTGTGGGTTTTTTTGTAGCATTCCTTTTAATTCTTACAGTTTCTATCTCTCTGCTGAAATAAGCCATTTGATCTTGCCTGTTGTCTACCTTCTCCAGTAAATTTGAACATATTAAAGTTATTTTAAATTCCCTGATAAGTTCCAAATTCCATGTCATATTTGAGTCTGATTCTAATGATTGTTTTGTCTTTTCAGATTGTTTTTCCTTGCCTTTTTATATGTCTCATAATTTCTGTTGCAAGAGACACATGATACAGTAGACATGGAAGTAAACTTTTTTATGTTTAGAGATAAACATGCCTTTCTTACAGTTATGTTTAAGCCTACCAAAATACTGTTTATGTCTCTATGTTTCATCTGTTATTGTTCCTTTTTCTTTACTTCTTTTAGACTAAGTATTTTTTAATATTAAAGTCCTTGTCTGCTAATCACAATATCTGGCTTATCTAACCTCCTATTGACTTTTTTTTTCTTTTGATGTTGGGTAACATTTTCCTGCTTCTTTGCATATTATATAATTTTGGATTTTATGCCAGGTATTATGATTAAAAGAACAGTAGACACTAAAGTATAATTTTTGTTTTCTTAAAGATGCTAGCCCCCTTCCTCTAACATACAGCTACAGTGAGGAACTGATCATTCAAACTCCACAAGAGTTTAATTGAGCTAAATCTGAAGTTCAGCTTTAATTAAATTGAGCTCATCTCTGCTTTCAAATGAGATCAAGGACATCTCGCTTTATCCCTCTGTCCAATTCCCCCATCTACTGCACCATTGCTAATATTTTATCAGGCTCTGAACTAGGGTATGGCTGGGCTGAAGTTTCAGAGAGTCTTGGTTTATCCTGGGATTCCATCAGGTTCCCACAGTACAAGGACTATAAGACTGCACGGACTCTCTGCTTTCTAGCTGACTTCCCCTGCTGCTACTCATGAAAAACTCCAGGGTTAGGTGAGAGAGAACTCATAAACTGAAACATTCCTTTTTTATTTGGGGCTCTTCAGATTCTCATATATCTCCCCAGTCCACGCTATTGTTAAATGCACAGATACTCGCCCCTTATCTCTACAAACTATCTCTATCTATGACTGGCCCACTTGCTCCCAGGTATAGAAGACACAGCAGCTCTCTGCTCACCGATGAAGGGTTTGCCTCCTCTGCAATCCAGTTCAACACAGCTTCCTTGCCTCCAAAATTCTTAAATGGCATCACAGAGCATGAGCTTCATTTACTCAGGGTTTTTTTTCCTTATTACTACTACATCCTTCTATATCCTGACACCAAAAACCTTTACTACTGATTCATTTCCAATGTATTTCATAGAAGTGCTATTCTATGATGGTTTGAAAATTTAATAAAAAACAAACAACAACAACAACAAAAAAAAACATTCAGACCTTCACTAGAGAAGTACTGCCTTAAAGAACGTTTAGTTCTGTTGGGGCAAGAATAGCCTCTAAGCATAGGTTCCTCATGTAGAGAGCCATGGAATCCCAGACTATGCCCCAATATTTTTCTGAAGAGAAGTATTGATGACATTAATTCAAGAATATTTGTTTCTCAAAAAGCCCCTGTGACTAGAGAGCAGTAAGAATGTTTACAGTGATGGCATGGGGTATACTATCTATATCTATATATATAGATATATACACACATATTTGTATACATATATATTTATATTTATACATATATAAATTAAACGTGTTTTGAATTGTTTTTGATAACATGCTGGGGAAAGTTCAGTGCACAGACTCCAGACACAGAATGCATTTAAGTCTCAGCTCCAGTGCTTATGAGTTATTTAACCCTTAGCACAGTGCATTAATTTCTATGAGCTGGTACTTCACCTAAAAAATTGACACAATGAAACCTATCTTATAGTAATTTGTAATCAGAGGAAGCACTCAAAAATTTTAGCTCTTGGCCAGGCACGGTGGCTCACGCCTGTAATCCTAGCACTCTGGGAGGCCACGGCGGGCGGATCGCTCAAGGTCAGGAGTTCAAAACCAGCCTGAGCAAGAGCAAGACCTCGTCTCTACTATAAATAGAAAGAAATTAATTGGACAACTAAAAATATATAGAAAAAATTAGCCGGGCATGGTGGCGCATGCCTGTAGTCCCAGCTACTCGGGAGGCTGAGGCAGTAGGATCACTTGAGCCTAGGAGTTTGAGGTTGCTGTGAGCTGGGCTGACGCCACGGCACTCACTCTAGCCCGGGCAGCAGAGTGAGACTCTGTCTCAAAAAAAAAAAAAAAAAAAAAAAAAGACAGCCACTTGAGCATGCCATACATTAAATATATCACCACATCTCATCTTTCTGATAGCAAAGTAAAACTGTGCCTAGCACAAACTCTATTTTGGTTAGATGAGTTCTCCATAATAATAGAAATGCATTTACACACACACAGACACACACACACACACACACACACACACACACAGCTGCTCCTGACTGGTCATGTATGTATGCACAGTACTGAGAAAGAACTCAACTCAATACGAAGGCAAATTCAGGTGAACAGATTTGTTAACAGTAAGTAGGCAAAAGGGAAATGAAAGGTTAGGTAAATATATGTTTTCATATGGTTTTGCACACAATAAAAATAACTCACAACAACTGTAGTGAAATCCAAAAATATAGGCAATCACAGAGAAGAAAATAATAGTCATTCATACCACTACTAGACATAAACACCAAAACATGATGATATATCCCTCAAGTCTTTTTTTCTCTCAAATTATTTTCTATGAATTCTTCTATGAATATATACAATGTATAAATAATAATATAGATCTAAAGCACACAAATAATTACACCATAAATATAATGTATGTATACTTTATAGAAATATGCATTATACAAGCATAAATATAAATGTTAAAATAGTTGAATTATTCTATATAAACTATTCCCTACTTATTTTTTCACTTAAAATTGTATTTTCTATTAATTCTTTTATGAAAATATATAATATACATAATCATATAAATCTATAGCTTATAAACAATTACATCATAAATATACAAATACTCCATAAAATATAAATAACGTAAGTATATATAAATGCTAAAATGAATGCTTTTGTTCTGTGTATGCTACTATGTAATCTAATTTTTTCACTTAAAACTGTACTGTAAGCTCCTTTTCAAATAAAAAAAGTGCATGTCCAAAACATTTTTCTTAACTGCATTAATTTAAATTAACCAATTCCCAATTGTAAGTCATTTAAACAATTATCATTTTTCACTTTTAACATAAACTAAGAATATTCTTACATATGCAACTTAAGGTCATAAGTATACTTCACATTATTTCCCTAGAATAACCACCAGTTCTAAAATTGTTTGGATAAAGGGGATATACATGAATGTAAAACTCCTTCCAGAAATGTTACTTAATATATATTTGCCTTGAAACTTGGTTTATATTAAAATAATATAATGTCATTAGGTAAGAATAGTGATAAAAGTCTGATTTCTATAAAAGTATAGATATAGCTACAAATGAACCAGCCACTGTTCTCTAACTTAAGTGTCATGTCTTCTTGACAGATGCAAGATTTGTGACTTCCCCAACCACTTTTATAGATATCATTGCTATTATAAAACCTAAGATTAGTCTTTGAGGTATCTTCCTGATTCTGAATTTGGGGGAATAATGACATCAACCGAACCTGTGGACACGTGTGGGAACCTTTCCAACAAGTCTTGAGATCCTGTCTCTAGGAACTATTCCAGCCAAGAAGACAATTTCTGTTCCCCAACCCCGTGAGTTAATGCCCAGCCAATCAGCAGACCCATAGCCCTTTGGTCACCAAACTACCTTAGCCCCCAAATTCTTAGAGAAATGGATTTCAGAAATTACTCCCATCTCCTGGCCTGGTGGCTTAAAGCCTTTCTCCACTGCAACTCCTGCCATCTCAGTATATTGGCCTTTATCTAGGGGGTAAGCAAGTGACCCAGTTGGTAACAGCATCATTGTCCCAGGTGAAATTCTCTGGAAGCAGTTGCTGAAATTGAGCTTGGGGTTGTCAAAAGACGAGTTACCAATCACGTTCTTATTTATTTTTAGGAGTGTATCATGTATTAATATTAAACTTTTCTCTCTTATGTATTCTGCAAGTAATTACCCATAGCCTCTTAATATTGTTAGCAATAAAATCAATTTTAGATGAATGTTAACATACCTTTAACACCACTTCTTCCCATTAAGAACAATCACCTCTCCTTTGTCTTGTCTTCTGTTCATTGGTTAATATGTCACAATTTTCTTCAACACATTTAATAAGTTGGTTTTGTAGAATTTTATACATTTTGCTATTATAAATAAGAACTGTTTATCTTATTTTTCACACTTGCTATTGCTTATAAATAAGAATATTATTGATTTTTTAGCATATTTTAATTAGCTATTTTACTGTAGTTTTTACTGTTTCAAATCATGTCTGAATTTATTTTCATAGTTTCTAAGTATGCAGGTTTAGCACTTACAAACTTCAGCGATTCTTAAATATCATTTGCTAAAATCGAATTCACTTACAGCCTGATGCTGTCGTGGAATGAGACATTGGGGTGTTCTTGGGGAAAAGAATCAATGTATTTTGCTTGCCTGAAAGATGCTGAGTTTTTGTTGCCAGAGGGTGAGGCCATAATAAGAAAATAAAACAAGACAAACAAATAAATTACCCAAGTATTTTCCTAAAGCGGCCAGGCAATATTGCTGGTTCCACATGCTCCTTCAGGACACTTCCACCCATTCGTTGGGAGGTGAGGGCTGTCCAATTTCTCTTGGCACTTGAAAGGGACACTGTGGCTGCTTCTACAAATGCAGTGTGGGATAGGCCAGGAATTCTAGAGTTAGCTCATAAAAGATAGCATGGCTCTTACCTGGCTCTTTCTCTCTGGACCCTGACTCTTCGAATTCTTGAGGAAATAAAGTCCGCAGGGAAAGGTGTTCTGCCTGATAGTCATTGACAAAATGCACATACAAAATAAAAATGTTGTATTTTTACATTTTAATGCTCTTGGCCTTAACTTTTATTTTACCTAATATTATTTCTTTTCTTTATTTCTGTTCAATGGTACATGTTTTATCATTAGAAATCTAGTATTTGAAAAGTTTTACATGAATCTCTTTTATAAAGCATAAATTGTATTTTAATTTTGATACAATCTGAATATCTGTCTTTTATAGGCGATATTAATTCATTGATTTCTATGATTGCTATATTTGAGTTTCATTGTCTTATATAATTTTATGTTTTAAGACTTTTATGTTTATTACCTTTTCTATATATTATTCTGTTATTGTTGAGTTTCTTTAATGGGGTATTAACATTTCATTCTATTATTAAATCTACTGAAATTATATTCAACTTTAAAAAAACATATTTTTCCCTCTATTTCTCTAATCATGTGTTAATATCTAAATGATCCTTATTGACCTTCAACCTTATAAAACATACAATAATTAGCATGATTGTTTAACATGTTCCAGACACACTCAGTACCGTATAAGTAGGTCACTTGATTTTCATAAGAAGCTTATGAACTATATATCATTTTCATTTTTATAATATTTATCAAAAGTGAAAGAAACTTGCCAAGGTATTAAATGAGAAAACTGAGATTCAAGTTAAATTTGTCAAACTCCTAACTACAAGTTCCACTATACATTATTGCTATAAATTGTACTTCTTGCTGGGTGCCATGGCACACGCCTGTACCCCCAGCTACTCAGAAGGACCTCTTGCACCCAGGAGTTTAAGCCCAGCCTACACAGCCTAACAAGATCCCATCTCTAAAAAAAAAAAAAAATCAAAGAAAGAAAAATGACACTTTTTACCTTCCCAACTTCATTTGCCCACTTGGAGAATGCCATGTCACACATAGACTAAGCTCAAACATTATTCTCCGCTCCAGAAACACAATGTGAATTTCTCTTTGACTTCCCAAACATAGTTGATTGCTCCTTTTTTGTGTTTCCACGTCACTTACTAGATAAGTCTGTGAATATTTGCCATGAAATTTTATGAGTGGTTATCGGGCCTGCTGTCTAACTATACACTGGGTCATGATTACTCTTTTGCGTTCTAAGTGTCTGCCATGATCATTTCTCCATGATAGGTCATGGGTAAGTCTTATGAAATGAACAAATGTGCATATTGTATAACGAACACTGTATCTACACATTCAAGAGAGGTCTCCAATATATCTGTGTAATAAAGTGAATATGTTTATAAGTTTTTAATACATTTTTAAAAGGAAATCCAGATTGAAACAAATTTCCATCAGTAAATATTTGCTGCAGGTGGTGTAGAAATGTCATACTTTTAAGTGCTCGGGCAGATTGTTTTTGGTGAGGAAGTTGTGAGAAATGTGTTAGAATGTAGTAAAGTAAACTTTTTGATTGTTGTGCTATCAGGGTCTCAGTGAAGAACATTCCAGCAAAAGCTGGAAATACTGGCAGGAGAAAATAAGAAATCAAGTACCTAATTCCAAAACCTCAAAATTTTTATTTTTTCATTTCACGCACCATTAGCTGCAGACAGTGTGACCTTCCTGAAGATACTAAAAGTAAAGTCCCTTGAGACAGGTCGAAGTATTAGAGGGCCCTGGAAGGGGAGGAAGAGCTGTCTTTCTGTCTTCTATGACATGCCACTACCAAAGATCATTTTCAGTTAAGACTGCAGGCCTTGCTGTATTCCACCAGAATGCTAATGATTATGTTAAAATATATATGTAAACCTAATATCTATGGTGCTTCTAATGTCTATAACTTAGAGAACACATGACACAAAATCATTTTCATTGAAATTACTATTAAAGTATGTCTTACTCAAGAAATTGAATTCTATATAAAAATGAGAACAAAGAACAATTAAAAAATTGCTTATTTTTTATTTCAACTTCAGATATTATCCTATTCAAAACGCACTCCAACTTCCGTGCACTTTATAATCATCAGTAATAAACTGGATTGGCAGTGTTTAAGTTCTCTTATTTATCGCATAAATGATAAACTACTGAGAACAAGAACCTTAATATCTTACTATTAATATATGCATTTTACTTTGTAGAAATTAGTATCCTGTAGTCATGAGATCAGTGAGACGTCAAATTTTAAAACAGTTTACAATGTGAAAAAAAGAATATAGTTAGCATATAGTCAATAAATCAACTATGTGTCATATTTTGCCTTGCAATGACAAATAATATTTTATATCCATGTTATGAATATAAATAAAACTATTAATAACAACACTTAGCCTGATTGGCAAATAAGAATTAATGTTACTTTAAATATTTTCAAATTAATTAAGAATTATGCAATTAAGAAAATAGTCAATGGTAATAAACATAAATAGAATTACTTCATATGCAATTAAAGATTATAAATCTCCTTAAATATGTAAAGCTTCTACATTTTTGTTGATCATCACTGCCTTTTCCTTATGATATACAGATTTATAAAATATTAGTGAAACTGAGAACCCTAAATTTTGTACCATTAAATAATTGTGCGATATAAAGCAGTTTTTAGTGAACCTTTTAAAATTTGTTATAAATTCATAGTCTTCTTACACATATTTTTGCAGTTTATTTTTAATCTAATTGTTAAAAAATAATTATATTATTTAAAAATCAGAAAATTACAATGGATGAAAAGCACTATCACCCATAGTCTTAGCACAGAATGATAAATACCATGAATTTTTTACTGTATTGCTTTACTTAAGATATAATTAAATCAAGGATTTTTTTCACAAGAACATCTGGAACATTGGTTTCAAAATAAGCATATTCTTTTAAAGTTTAATTTAAGCTCACGAAGTTCTCACTTTGATTTACCATATGATTTTAGATTGTAATTTATAATTTTGGTTCTTAAACTTCTAAAATATATTTAATTTTCTTAATTATTAAAGCAATAAATGCTTTAATGTATTTCTGGGAAAACACAGAAAACATTAAAAAGCAAGTTATAATCTCCAATTGCTATTTCATATTCAAGGCTTTGATTGAAAATAATTCTAAGCTTTTAATAGAAACAATTTCACATCTATATTCCAAAGGATAAAGGAAATAATGTGGTAAAAATTATTGAATAAATAGTGAGGTACTAAAAGGAACAAATGCAAACCTGCAGATATCACAGAGGTAAAGGTAAATCTTTTCAATGGGAAAAGCAATATTTAAATCTATCCGTATAGTGTTTTCAATGTTGAGTCACTATGGTTTGCCTTTAATCCATGTCTGAACATATTCAATTAGCCTTCTGCTAAACTCCCAACGGGGAAAAAGTGATCTTTCACAGGTAATGCCTCATGGCAGATAATAGTGACTTCCCTTTCTACTACCTGGGTTTCTTGGTTTATCTATACATTCTTACAAAATGGAAAAATACCAAGTGGTAACCTGGAGTGTCAACTTGTTTCTAAACAGGTCAACAATCAAGCAGTGCTTGTTCATTAAAGACTGATAAATACACGTATACCTAATACATACATCATACAATCCTCACAACCTCCCTCATACTTGGGAGGCTTAATTCTTTCGCTGTTAAGAAGTTTCCTGTTTCTTATTACGAGGTGAAAGTCTGCCTACTCTAATGTCGGCATCATTGTCTTATTTATTTCCCAAGATTTATCTTTTATGCATTAAGACATGGGTTCGTTATAGATCAAATCACAAAGGAAGCAAATCTTATCTTTAATCTTGTTCTTTCTCAACTTTAATTCACACTCTCTTTTTTCTCCTTTTCAAGAAATCTCCAAAGCTGTTTCCTCTTAGCTCTTGCACGAATGTGAAGCACAGATATCAGCGTACATTTTTTTCCGAGACCCTACTAGCTCTGAGAAGCTATGCCAAGTGCTTTATCCCTATCTCAGGTGAGCCTCAAAACAGGTTTTTGAAGTATGTATTAGCTTCAATTGACAAATAAAAAAAGTATTTTAAACTCAAAGTATTTTAACTGCCAAAGTCACAGAGATAATTAGTAAATATTGAAGCTAATATAGGAGCCCTGGTCTCTGTGACTCCAAACTGTGCTTGTAGCAATCACTCTATCATAATGAGGTAAACCAGCGTCTGAGATCCACACATTCAGCTGAGAGTCAAGCCGGCAGCTGAAATCCATGCCATCTGCTAAGAGCCACCCAGCCCTTTTCTTTGTTTTTAGCTTCCTCTAGGCATTCTAACTATGCTGGGTTCCCTCAGCACTCTTAGTGAGACAAGATAAAAATGCAGGTCTTTTAAGAAACGCCCCAAAAGCTGGAGATGTTAGATGTACACTCACTCTCTTACTCCCCCATGGGATAAATCACAGGTTGAGGGGATCTCTCTCAACACTAGCTGTGCTGGCTTCGGGGAGTGGGTGATTTGGGTAAAGTGAAACTGCTCTTCTCACCAATTTTAATGTTGTTGTCCCTGATTTGTGCATTTCTGCAGTGTTGCCGCCTCTCAACTGGATTGTACAGTTCTCATAAAGCTGTTTGGATGCATCTATGGTACTAAATTGCTGTTCTCTTAGCTTTAAAATACTTTTTTGATAAGAGGGCCAAGAAATATGGAACTTAACATAAAGAGCACATTTTCATTTATTTCTTCAATTTTGTTGGGTTTTGCAGAAACATTCTAACATCAGAACCAGGGTCATCACTTGAGCATAAAGACACAGAAAACCATTGACATGTAGTCGAGATGGCAAGAGATTCACATGAATGTTTACCAAAGTCCCCATTTACTCAGCAATTTCAGAACGGCATAAGACATCAGTCTTAGATGGAAAATAACACCACATCTGTTTCTCACATACAAGTAACTCACAGGGTCAGTCATAAACAAGTTCCTCCAGAATTAGCCTCAATTTATAGGTGAGTTTCTAAAGTATTTTCTGAAATATACATGCATTAACATTTAGCATATTTCTAAAAATTCAAAAGTAATTATACAATGCTGCTAAAAATACAGATCACTATGGAGTATTGTCTTAGTATTGCTCAGTTATTTTACTAAATACATTACACAAAGTGATGATAGTATCTATAGATGCCAGATACTGCTCTTTTTACATTTAGAATAAATGTGTTGGAATCTTGTGTCATTTGATGACTCAACAAATGCCTTGCACATAATCAATTACAATCTCAGCTACCATATCATATCCATTATTGGTCTGGTGAAGTAGATGTCACAGTTTAGCACTTATTTTAAATTTGTATGTAAAATTTCCTGCATTAAAGACTTTTCGCAGTCCGTAAGAAAATTCGATTTGAATAATAGTAGCTTACAAATGCAATTTTTTCTGCATCACTAAAAGGTAAATAACATCATTTGACTTCAATTAAATAAAGTGACACTAAAATCTTTGTAAGCAAAAATGTAACAAGAGAAATACATTAGGATGGAAATTTATAGGCAGACCATAACTTAGGCCATAGAATGTATTGTAATGAGTGTCAGCTGCTGCAATTTCATTCCTTAGACTGCAAAACAAACTTCACTCACTAAATTCATGACAGAAAGGAATTATTCTAGAAGATTACATTTCTTTACAGTGTCTAACTCCAGTGTATTTTCAATTAGATAAGAGTTCGATTCAGGTTGGGATCTAGAAAATACATAATGCATGAAAAAACAGATACAATCATAGCCAGAGAGTATTGTTATATGAGAATGAAATGGTTATCTAAATTCTACATCATTTAATTCAATTTAACTAACTATATTCTCTAAACATCTCTGGTATTTTCAGTAATTTTCCTTAGTTATTCCAAGAAATGGGAAGTCAAGAAAGAGTTCTCTTACTGGGCTGGCCCAATCTTATTTTTTTCAGAGTCTTTTGGCAGAGAGGGGGGAGGTCTATCCCTTCTTCGGAATCTATGCCTCTATGTTAATATCCTATGCAATTCATAGTTCAAGCTCTACCTGGGGCTCTGAGGTCTTCTGCAAGGTCGTCAGTGATTCCACTGGTTTAAATGGCTCTTGTAGCCATTTCCCCTCTGGAAATATCTCTGGCCTTCTAATATCTCTGGTAGAAGCTGGGGACATGTCTCTTGTGCCCTGAAACCCCCCAAATTCTCCATTGTCACCATTCCCCTTTATACCAAGCTGGAAAAACTTTCTAGTTTCAGTGAAATCCATCCTTCTTTGTGTTTATGGTTAAAATATTTTGCCTACACTCCCATCTTATCACATTTCTGGGGTTTAGAAAGACTTGCAAGAGCCTCCCTTATTCTATTTTGTTCTAAAATTCACTCAAAACAACAGCACAAGTCTGACCATTGGCTTATATGAGATGGGAGGACAGGGGTGTGGGAGTGGTCAGAAGAAAACACAGGGAAAAAACACATGACAATACCTCAAAATATACAACCCCCACTTGCAGGGTTGTACTAAGACTTCAGAATCATGCATATAAAATTTCTGGCATATTTTAGAGTTGCTCAGTAATGATGGCTATTATTATTGTTATTATAATATAGTACCATGCAAATTTACTCCAAAGATTTAGATTTCTAATATCACTACAATTATTTGACTAAATTATATATAGCAGATGGAAGATACTGAAGTCCCAAGGACGAGTGATATAAAGGACTTAAGGCAGCAGAGCAAGTTCCTAATATTTTAAGGAGTCAATAAAGCTTGAAATTCCACAGACTATAGATCAAACTTATTAATAAATCTAAACAATGACCAAGGTTGCTGATATATTTATGCAATAAACAATCTTCCCACATTTCTATTGATGTTTTCTTAATATCATCAATTCTTAGGTTTATCCCTAAAAGAAATGTTGATAATTTGGCAAAGATAAGATAAATGAGGCCCCTAATCTTTTGAAGAGTTAAATCTATTTGCAAGTAGCTACCGTGAGACTATTCGGGGGCTATTATGGTAAGAGAGGGATGTGACAATATGAATTGAATCAAGGTGATAATAATGAAGAGAGAAAGAAGTAGATGAATTATATTTCTAATTATATTTTACAGAGATGATTTCATGATTGATTGGCTAAGATCCTGTACTACATGACAGAGATAAAAAACCAGAAGATAACCTCTAGTTTCCAGGGTGAGTGGCTAGGTAGATAGTGGAGTCATTTGCTCAGATGATAAGCATTAGAACATCAGACTGTCACAGAGAAATTTTTGTAGTTTGATTAGAGATATGCTTACAAAGTAGTTCCATTTACATGGTTCAATGGTATTTCAAGTTCAACATATTTTTTATCACTCTCTATACATCATCAATATGTTAATGATTATCAAATGTATGTATTAAGCCTAGACTTTTCTCCTGAGATTTAGCTTTGTTCTTAGCCTTGATATATTTTGGGGGATTGTTGCATATAGATAGTAATAAAATTTATACCATTTCATAAAATCATCTAAGGAGAGTGAAAGTGAAAAGGTAAACGAAAAAAGAAATTTTTTAGAAGAGCCAGAAACCTAGAAAACTGTAATTATAAGATGTCAACAATACGTTGCTGCATAGCTGATATGTATTGACTGCTTTCCTTTTCCCAGAACTGTGCTAAGACCATTCTATACTTTATTTCATTTAATCCCTGTAGCAATGGTATCTGTAATAATGGCATGTGGACGCAGAGTATACTCCAATATTTAACAGGAAATGATGTCTGCAATCAGCAAGAAACTTCAAGTAATCACCTCTGTATTCTTTTCTTTAGATTTCAGTAGAGGCACAATAGAAGAGAAACTGGTAAATATTTGCACTCCCTATAAAACGTCTTTTATACTTTCTGGAAGTCAGAGATTTCTACATCTATAAAACATCATCATGGCCAGGCTAAGCAGATATTCAGGTTGATTACAGAGGTTTTTAGGTTTTAAATGTCAGTGCTTTTAAGCCAGTCCTAATCTTTCTTGAACAACATAAATGAATAAATGTTTGCAAGCTCCTTCTATGCAGACCCTTGCTAAAACCATGCATTCATTTAATAGTACTATGTGCGTTTATAATGCTGGCTATTGATCAATAAGGGTGTTATGGCTATTTTTCTTTCTCTGCATTCTGGCATATTTTTATAAGGTGATTAACATTTTTAGTAATCTCTTTACAAGTCTGTCTCCCCCGTTAGACTATGAGCTTATTGACGGTTGGGACATATCTTAGTCATCTTGTATATCCAGAGGTGAGGATTGAACATAAGATATAATATAACTTGATTATACAGTGAAATGGAGGTGTTCTGTAGATTATCAGATAGAGGATTTCTGGAGTTTGGTAGAAAGATTTTGACTAGTGATTTTAAGTGGTATTTAAAGTGCAGACCTTGCATGAGATTGCTTAAATTGTAAATTTAAACAGGGAACTCAAGAGGTCCAAGGGCTGAGTTCTGGGACATTCCAATATTTAAAGTTGAGGGTGACGAACAGCATGCAGAAAAGGAGACTTAGAAGGAAAATTCAGAGACAAAGTGTCGGGGGTTACATATGCTGTTCTTGTAGCCAAGAGAAGAAAGTGTTTCCAGAAAGAAGGAAGAAATCAATTTGTCAAATGCTGGAGACTGGTCAATTAGTATGAAGACAGACACCTGCCTGTTGGATTTAATAACACAGAAGTCACTGGAGGCTTTGCATGAATTGTCTGGTAACGCAGTGAGCAGAAAACCTTACTTAGGGTGAATTCGAGTAAGAATGAAAGGAAAAGGCTTGAAGTAAAAAGGGGGTCCTTGAGATCAGCGTGAGTTCACCCCCATGCAAGCCAAGAGGCTTCCCTCCACAGAAGTCAAGGGGAAACCCACGTGCTACGAGAAAGGCCATACCCTCCAGGACCCTTTGGCAGCGGTTAAGGGGATGCCAACACACCAGAGTATGGCTACGCCTCCGAAGGGCTTTGTACCTCTGTCAGCTGGAGTCAAGGGGAAGCCCATCCTCTTTTGCTACCCACAACCCCTTTGCCACTGTCTGTCTTAGGATCATTAAGATGAATTTCTGTTCATATCAGTGGCCACAAGAACCTGAGGTGGCACCATGTGTCCCTTCTCATCTCCTGGAACCCCAATCCCCAGATAGCTCTACACTTTATCTTTCCTTCCACCTCCCAACATTCCCCATCCCCTAAGCTTGTCCATGGTGTCCTCCAAGATTCCAGTTCAACCAACAGCAAAATCTCCTATAGCCTCAAATCCTGCTGTGAAAGCTTTTGTCACTTTCTTGTTCAAAAGAAAGCCCCAATCTCTCCCAATGACACTGCTTCTTCTGCAGTCTTAGGTAGTAGGGTGTCTTCTGTCCCATGACCCTCACACCACCAAATTTACAGGACAGGTGGACATCCTCATTGCTCCTCCTATCAATTTCCCAGTGGTTCTCCCTGTCAACTCCCCCAAACACCAAACTATCATGTCATTATCAGACCCTACTACACACTATTCCCCCCTACTACAGTCATCTACCGCTTCCCAGGACATTCATTTCATGTCCTTTAGTTCCTGAACACAGTCTCTTTCTTCAAGGCTACCTCTGTCATAATTTTTAATCATTTCTATGCTAATGTAAATGATTCTTTTTTCTCTCTCTCTTTTTTTTTTTTAGAGATGCAGTCTCTCTATGTTGCCTAGGCTGGTCTCGAACTCCTCAGCTCAAGTGGTCCTCTCACTTCAGCTCCCTGAGTAGCTGGGACTACAGGTAAGGGATTCTTTGAATTCCCTGGTCCCTTGGTTCAATGTCCTCCAGTGGCACAAAGAGATGTCAACTAAAACCAGTTCTCTCCTTCCATGATACAAAATTTCCAATACAATTAGGACTACACTTCCCAGAACCTCTCTCCAAAATTTATTAAGGTATAGTCATGTTACTATTGTTAGTAGTCATGTTACTACTACTCACCAGTGGGACATGTTCAAAACTGATGTTGCAGGGAGGCTGGGGGCTCTCATACACCCCATGAGCAGGAACCCAAGCAGAGCAAATAATCAATACACAATGACCGAATATATTGCATTTTGTTTCTCCTCATTGCTTTATCCTGTGCTTTTTAACAGCCTTTCCTTTCTATTTACCTACCAAGCTGTTGAATAATTACTACTTTTGTCTTTCAGTAAATAATCTTGCAGTCCTGAGTTCTCACTTTCCCGGCCTTAATTCACTCGATCCTTGTCACCTATGATTCCTTACAACACTTGAAGCCAAAATTGCCCTCTTTTGAGTGCTAAAACACCTGCTCACAGGAAGCATTATCAGGAACCAAGGCATTTATTGTTGATATGCACTTGGGAAACATTGCCAAGTGGTAATCGCTGCACTTATAATGGATCGCATTGTAAAATGTTTTATATTTAATCTTAATTTGTATTTGATAAATGACAACAAAACATATTAATCTTCTAATTGCCAATAAACGGTAAACATAGCTTATAAGATTAATCCCGTAAATTAATGACTACACATGTTGCAGAGGAAAGGACATATACAGATGTCTTCATAGCTTTTCACTGTAACAGTCTATCTTCTTCTGTGCCTAGTTTTTTTTTCTTGCTTTTGATCATTTTTCTTACCTTAATTTATATTGTGATACCATATTCCATCTGCAATATCATACTTTTTAAAAATACTAGCTTCTAAGAAAAATAAAATTGAATTTACCCTTGAAATCATTTTTCATATGTATAATGTAATATCTATTTTATTCACGTTATGTTAGATGGTAGGCAATAGCTTTGAGTGGCTGATTGCTCGATGCTTGCCATTCCAAGCAGTAACTGAAGACGGATGCACTGAACAAACTGAGTTAAACTTTATCTGCTGAAATTTGCAGCTTATTTAATGGCTCATAAGAAACACATACACACACACAGATTGAATAGAAAAGCATTTTTCCCCCCATTAAAACACCCTTATGTATTCCGATTGTGATAACATAGAGGTCATTTTTCAAAATGCCAGGTGGTTTCTTATCAGAGAAAATGACACAAGATACTCTCTGACTTATGTGACTTTGAATCTCAAAATGAGTCACTGAAGTAAATTAAAAAGTGAGAGCTTTGGAGCAGGGTAGCCCCAGTCCTGATTCCTACTTTGTAGAGTTTCACAAGATATTGAACTATCAAAGCACTGTGTACACAATAATTCGTACTTCCTCCAGAGTTCTGTTATTATAAAGTAATCGATTTGATATTGTGTATGGAATTGTCCACTCAAAGCTTAAGGGAAAATGTTGTGTAGTCAAACTCAACATTAGTCTATCTCAGAGCATAATTGGAGCATTAAAAACTCCTACTGATTATTATGGCCATTTTTGTTTGTAATTACATCTGTAAATCTTCTAGCTATGCTCATCTTACACAATGATAGTGCTGTCTCATATAGAAATGAACAAAACTAGTAAAAAATGTTAAAGCAAATTGAAATGTTTACTGCACATAATTCAAATGACAAACCAAAGAGTTGGAAAATAAATGATCAAAATAGAAAAGATACCTAAGATTTAAAAATAAGATTTCCTCTAATTTTTCAGATCATTTTAATTAGTTCTCAAATAGAATCCTAACTAGGTAGCATACTAATTTTTTTTTTAACTGTGGTTTTCCAAATACTCTTGTGCTGATAATTTGTCAATATTGTCCGGCAGAGACCACTTTCCAATTGAAAGGTTATGTGTTTAACCTGTATTAGTGCTGAGAATCTGAGCTTTAATTTTAAAAACCGTCTTTTCAGCCCGTGACTAAATGCTTTCTGCTTTGTTTTGTTTTGTAATATGAATAGCGAAGTCATCATAGGGATTTTAATAATTATCTGCAGAAACTACTGATCTCTAAGATAGAAAGTTGTATTTAAAAGTACAGGTGAGGAAACCTAAGGCAGAATGGGAAACTTCAGCCATGACCCAAACTTGCTGATAAAAATAACCTGAAACATTTTTGTCAGCCAGCACAATGTTTTTAGTAGTTGTAATGATTGTTTGTTTTTTCTCATGATGCAAGGATGAAATGAATGGGTTCTGAAAACATCTCGGGATGGAAGGTTTGTTTCATTTTGAAGAATAATTCACTCTGGTAGCTTCTTTTTTGTTTACTTTCTGTCTTCCTTACCAATTCACTTTTTTTTTTTTGAGACAGAGTCTCACTCTGCTGCCCAGGCTAGAGTGAGTGCCGTGCATCAGCTTAGCTCACAGCACCTTAAACTCCTAGGCTCAAGCGATCCTACTGCCTCAGCCTCCTGAGTAGCTGGAACTGCAGGCATGCGCCACCATGCCCGGCTAATTTTTTCTATATATTTTTAGTTGGCCAATTAATTTCTTTCTATTTTTAGTAGAGACGGGGTCTCGCTCTTGCTCTGGCTAGTTTGGAACTCCTGACCTTGAGGGATCCTCCCGCCTCGGCCTCCCAGAGTGTTAGGATTATAGGCATGAGCCACCACGCCTGGTCAGCAACTTCCTTTTAAATTTTTTAAAATGCAAAGAGAAGTGCTACACAGTGAATTACATTCTTCCAAAACTCCTATGTTGAAGGTCTAACTCTCAATACGACTCTAAAGCCAGGGTCTGCAGGCGGCATCTGCAGTTAAACGAGCTCATGGAGCGAGACTCCGATCCCACGGGACGGTGGCCCGAGGAAGAGATGGAGAGGGAGATGTCTGCCCAACCCCGGCTGCCACGTGAGGACACAGCGAGAAGGCGCTTGGTCGTGGGCAAGCTGGGAGGAGGCCCATCAGGACCTGACCCTGCGGCACCCTGATCTCAGACTCCAGCCTCCACATCTGTGAGAAAGTAAATTTCTGTTGTTTAAGCCACAGGTCTGGGGGACCTGGTTCTGGCAGCCAAGCAGGCCAATACAAGAAGGCAAATAAAAATACCAAAGAGTGAGTAGAATGCACAGAAAACTAACATTACGGCCTTAGGGCACTTGGACGGGACAGCAAAGGAACAAAACCGTTTTTTCGAAAGAAGACATTGGCACATTTGATCGTAAGACTCTGAACAAGTGTTTACCCGTATAAACACAGCCGCCGATCCTTGTCAAAGCCACAAGGGCAACAAACGCCACGGAGGACAGACAGTCTTCTGAACAAACGCTGCCGGATGAACAACCGGGCGTCCGCACACACAAAATGAATCCGGGCACAGACGCTTCACAAAAAACTAATATAAAATGTATCTCAGGCCTAAATGTAAAAGGCAAAACTATAAAGTTCTTAGAAAGTAACAGGAGAAGCCGGGCGCGGTGGCTCACGCCTGTAATCCTAACACTCTGGGAGGCCGAGGCGGGCGGATCGCTCAAGGTCAGGAGTTCGAAACCAGCCTGAGCAAGAGCGAGACCCTGTCTCTACTAAAAATAGAAAGAAATTAATTGGTCAACTAAAAATATATAGAAAAAATTAGCCGGGCATGGTGGCGCATGCCTGTAGTCCCAGCTACTTGGGAGGCTGAGGCAGGAGGATCGCTTCAGTCAAGGAGTCTGAGGTTGCTGTGAGTTAGGCTGACGCCACGGCACTCTAGCCCGGGCAACAGAGTGAGACTCTGTGTCAAAAAAAAAAAAAACCAGGGGAAAATCTAGATGAACTTTGGTATGGCGATGACTTTCTAGATGCAACACTAAAGGTACAATTCGTGGAAGAAGTAATTACAGGCTGCATTTCAATAAATTTAAAATTTCTGCTCTGGGACACTGTTAAGAGAATGAAAAGACAAGGCACAGATTGGGGAAAAAATATTATATTTACAAAAGTTGTATCTGATAAAGCACAGTTATTGAAAATATACAAAGAATTCTTAAAACTAAACGATAAGAAAACTCAAACACCTTACCAAACATACACAGAAGGCTAATGAAATGATGCTAACATCAGCTATGGCCTCAATGCCTGTGCCCCGCCCCTGGCCACGGTCATATGTTGAAAGTCTAACCCGTCGTAAGGTGATAGTATTAGGTGATACGCCCTTTGAGAGGTGGTTAGGTTGTGAGGACTAAGCCCTCATCAATGGGATTAGTGCCCTTATGAAAGAGGCCTGAGAGAGACCCCTTCAGCCATCTGAGAACACAGTGAAAACATAGCTGTCTAGGAAGCAGCCCCTGAAAGGATACTGGATCTGCCAGCACCTTGATCTTGGACTTGCCAGACTCTAGAACTGTGAGAAATAACTCTGTTGTCCATAGGCAATCCAGTTTATGGTGTTTTTGTCATAGCAGCCCTAACAGAATAAGACAACATCATGTATCATTAAGGAAATGCAAATTAAAACGATGAGATACCACAATCCCTCTCTTAGTATGGCCAAAACCCAAAACACTAACCATACCAAATGCTGGCGAGGACGTGGAGTAACGGGAGCTCTCATTCATCACGGATGATAACGCAAAATGGTACAGCTGCTTTGGAAGACAGCTTGGCAATTTCTTACAAAACTAAACAAAACACCGTCCGGCAATTGTGCTCCTTGGTATTTACGCAGATGAGCTGAAGATTCATGTCCACAAAGACCTGCACGCAGATGCGTATGGCGGCTTCATTCATAACTGCCCAAACCTGGGAGCAACCAAGACGTCCTTCAGTAGGTGAGTGGGTAAGTAAACTGTTACCTTCAGCCAAAGCAATGTCATTCCTCCCTAAAAGGAATGAACTATCAAGCCACGGAGAGACGTGGAGGGGACGTCGATGCATGTTACTAAGCAGAAGCAGCCGAAAAGGCTGCGTAGCTGTGAGTCCAGCCATGTGACACTCTGGAAAAGGCGAACTGCTGGAGACAGTCGCGGCCAGGGGTCGCCTGGGGTTGAGGGGAGGGAGGGAGGAGGAGGTGGACACAGGGGACTTTAGGGCAGAGAAAGGACTCCGTGGGCACTGGAACGGTGGGTCCATGTCGTCATACAGTTGTGCAAACCCACAGAACGTGCGTGGCCAGAGAGGGCC
>CAUYRT010043557.1:0-22934 GCA_963574885.1 Lepilemur ruficaudatus | reverse complement strand
TCTTTTCTCCCATCCAATACCCATCTACCCATTTATCCACCCCTTCATCCATCCACACACCCATCCGTCCATTCATCTATCCATCCACCCATCCACCCATCCATCCATCCATTCATCCACCCATCTACACATCCATCCATTCATCTCTGTTTACCTATTCATCCCTCCCTCTATCCAACATCTGTTAATTCAAGGAGTCAGTCCTAGTTCTTGTCCTTGAGGAGTTCCTTTCCACTAGGGAGCCAGACATAAAGGGACAAACCACATGCAATATGAGAGGTGCTGTGCGAGAGCCAGGAATGCTAGGAGAGCCCATGGAGGAGCACCAGATGCAGACTGGAGTCTCCATTTCCTTTTCTGCAAAGGGGATAACAACACGCATTATCTGAGGATTATGTAAGATGATGTGTATCCAGCACCCGCTACAGAGCTCTTTGAACCTCAGTGTCCTTGTCTGTTAAATAGTAATAATATCTTCCCTATAGAATTACTGTGAGAATAGAACAACCTAATGTGTAAAATGCTCTCAGCTCCAGGGTAAGAACTTTAGGGAATAAAGCTCATAGGGAATACTGCGCTGCCCAAAGATGCTTCCTTGCCCAGGACGTTGGGCCAAATGCCGCATAAGTGGCATAAGAAAGGAGAGTTACTGACATGAAGGTATTTGAAGGTAATAGGATAGAGCAAATGACTAAGGGCCACTGGCCTTCAGAGGAGCAAGATGAGAGTACAGGAGAAGCCAGAGAAGGCTGCATGGAGGGGGAGGACTCCAGGGGTCCTGGAGCCCAGGAAAGGTGGTCAGAAAGGCGAGGGGAGGACATTCTGGGCAAGGAAAGAAGAAATATCATCTTTCCAAAATCAAAGTAAAGGTATGTTCAAGAACCATGGAATGGCTCATTCTAGAGCTTTTACATCCTGCAGGGCTTTGCTTTAATGAGGTGCCAACAGAATCCTGTTGGGTGCGTAAGTGGCTATTCTCAGACAGAATAGAATTCTGCCCTTCACTGTGAACATTCTTCCTTCCTTTATTATTTCGGGGAATCTGCCAAGTTGATTCTGGCTTGCTATGCCTTATCTCACTCCTCAACCATTTAATCATTAATTTCCTTCATCTGGAAACACAGTGAGATGATCTCCAAAATGCCCTTTCAGCTCTGAAATGCCCTGAAAAACCTGTCCTGAAGCAGAGGCAACAGTTGCTGCAGTGTCTCTGGGGACACAGAGGAGGCCAGTGTGCGGGGTGCAAAGTGGGGGGATCGGGTGGGGGCAAAGTTTTCTAGGTGCTTTCTGGGGGCTCTCCTTACATCTGTGAGCCAGCCTCAAGTGGAATACTAGCAGACACGCCTGGGAAGTATGTTACTTAAAGATCCCAGGCCATCCACAAAACTAAATCCTGTCATCTTCATTGCAGTGGCATGCAAAATCTCTCTGAGCCCCAGGAAGCTCTTAGCCTTCAGACACTATCTTTCTTTTTTAACAACAGCAATGGCTATGATTTCTGACTAAGACAAGTAGAGAGCAAACATCATTGCTGTGCAGTGGTTTGGGAGTTTTGGACTCAGCATGTGAGTTCTTCCTCTTGACTGTCCTTGGCTCTTTTTTGGAGTCTTCTTTAACATCCTGAGAGCCATCTTTAGAGTTAAGCTACAAAGGGGAAGAAAGGGTTAGAGCTCCAATGAGGACCCCTCTTTGCCTACACTCTAAGGATCAGCTTACATGGATCCAGATCACTCCTGTCTCTACTTCCTGCTCTGCTGAGGTCTCCATTCTTCGTCTTTCTCTTGCCACACCAAACAGCCAAATGCTCCTCTGCACAAATTGATTCTCCTACCTCTGTGCTGCTCTTGCACCGTGTCTGGGGCTAAGCGTGGCCTCGCTGCCTCTCCTCACTGCCTGCCCTGTCTTGCTTCTAAACTTGCCCCTACCACCTACCTCCTCTGGCGAGAGCCTCCGCCATGCTCCCACAGTTCTAGCAGCTACCTCTTCAAGAAAGACTTCCCTCGTTTGAGCTTCCATAATACTTGTGGTAGGTGGAATAATACCCCCAACCTAAGATGCATTCTAATCCCGGGGCCCTGTGAATATGCTGTCTTTTATGGCAAAAGAGACTTTGCAGATGTCATTAAGTCATCGATCTTGAGATGGGAAGAGTATCCTGGATTAACCAGATGGAAAGTGAAGAAATCAATTGGACGATGTAATCACAAGTGTCCTTATAAAAGAGAGGCCTCTGCAGATGGGAAGGAAAGGTGAGCAGAGATGGGAGTGGCGCACTTTGGAGATGGAGGAAGGAGCCAAAAGCCATTGGTTCTGTCCACATGTTTGAGTCCTTGCTAGACTATAACAAGGAGCTCTTTGAGGAGCAGTCCGTGACTGATTCCTTCCATGCTAAGACAGTGCCTGGGTCCTGTCAATATTCCTTCAGCAAATAAGTGATAGATGATATTCCTAATATTTAAAGAGCACTTAGCGCTTTCAGGAGATTTTCACTTGCGTTTTCCTTTCATTGGCATCCTGGTAAAGAGGTGGGGTAGGCTTTATTTTTTATTAGCCTGATTTTATAGACTAGGCAACTGAGGCTCAGAGAATTGAATCAGCTTGTCCAAAGAAAAGAAGATTACTGTGTTCTTGTTCTTTCCAGAACATTCCATACCTACAGCTCCAATGAGGCACATGAGGAAGAGAAGCCCGATGCAGAAGAAGATGTCGGTGTTCATGCGCCGCTCAATCTTGCTGCGTTTGTAGCGGGGGCCGCTGTTGTTCAGCATGGCTTTTGTCTCATGGCCTTTGAGAGAAAATGAGGAAATCAGATCGTTGGTTTTTGTTGCCTCTGCTTTTAGGCCACGCCCTCAGCTCCTCTCACAGGAGCTTGTGATAAAAGAGAGGCTTCCTTCTTTAACCAAACCGGTCCTGCCTCTGGGAGGTTGCTGAGACTAGCTGCAGAGGCCTCACATAATGTGTCAGCATAATGTGTGAGCATCCCCTGCGTGTCAAGCACTGTGGTGGGCACTGAGGGAGCTAGCATGCTCAGGTTGTGCACTGCACAACTCTGGAGGGTGCCCTTCATTTTGAAGTTGTCAAAGATTTGTAAGTTTATTATGACAACTTTCTGGCAAATGATAACTGTCTTGAGGAAATGCTATCTTCTAATTTGTACAAAGGTGCTGTTCTGGCTGTTACGGGCTAGCAGTGGGATACAACAGAAAGACAGATGGTTCACATTTTGGTAAAGATACAAGGAAACAAATAGGATAATTACTTTTATTAATAAGTCCTATGAAATAAATAACAAACAATAAATAAAAGGTCAAGGCAGGTAAGAAATAGCGTTAGAGAGCATGCTCAGGGAAAGTTTCTTTGAGGAGATGATTTTTAAAGGGGAAAACTGAAGACACAGAGAACAGTTAGGAGCAAAGAGTTTTAGGCTAGTGGAACTGTATGTGCAAAGGCCCTGTGGTAGGACAGTACTTGAGGCCCATATTTTCCATACTTGTTTCTTTGGTTGTGCGTAAGGTGTCGGTGTTGCCTATGCAAGAGTAGTAGGGATCAAAGACCCCCAGCTCAGCATTAACCCTGAGCAGCCCCACTCCTATGTTGGAGTTCTGCATAGAATTTTGTTTAAAGAAAAGGTGACATAGTTTCAAAACTACCAATCTCTTACAGTCACCTCCTTTCTCAGTTGGGGAAACTGAGGACAGAGAGTAAAACGGATCTGCCCAAAGTGAAAGAATAAATTAATATCTCAGAGTCACAGCGGGAACCCAAGATTCTGCTTCCCAGTCAATTTCTCCTTCCACCAGCCCGTGGTACCCAAGGCCACACAGCTAAGAGCTAAGAGTCAAACTGAGACTTTGTCTTTAGAACCTCTCATTCGGGGCTGCTGAATTTTAACTACCATGCTGTACTTCTCAGCAGTCAAATTAAAAAAGAAAATGCCAGGCATATATTTTCTGTGCAAAATTAAAGCAAACCAATACAGCTCCAGAAGCAAATGGCTTTAATGCTTTAATGCTGTTTTAACTGGTTGCCTTGTGGATTTCAAGTAGCAAAAACACAGTAGGAGTGAAACAAACTCTAGGCTTTTAAAATTAGACACAAGTAGCTGCAGTTGGAGGGGGTTCCGGAAGCACGGTGGGCACAGACCAACTGCACTGATGGCCTGTAGTCTCTCTGCCTGCCTTTCATGCTCACTCCATGCAAGGGGTTCTGGGACCACCCCCTTCACCAAGCTTCTCCTTGCCTTCTGAGACTCTCTGCTCTTTTGGCAAGAGCTGGGTTCGAGGGGGAGGCAGTATGGTATAGTGGTTAGAACATGTGCTCCAGAGGCAGACAGAGCTCAGCTCTGCAAATGCTTGACTTGGGTTACAGAAAGTTACTCTCAGGGCATATGTGACCTCGGGTGAATGAATCCCTGTGTGACTCAATTCCTCTGAAAAACGGGAGAGAATGATCATGTGTGTGCAGGAGGAAATCGTTATATACAAAGTACTTAAATTAGTTTCGGAGACACAGTAGGGGCTCAGTAAATGTCTGTTGTAAGAAGCACACACCTCTACACTGGTTCTCTTCCTTCTGGAAAGCTCAGCTCGGCCTTTTTGGGCCTCTGACTCTGAGGTCCTGCTATTTTGTCCATTGATAATATCAAGAGAGAAATGATAACCAGTTGTTCTCAGCCAGGTGTGGCTTTACTCCCCGGGGAACACGTGACAATGCCTTGAGAAATTTTTAACTATCACCGCTTGGGGTAGGGGGCAGGGCTAATGCATCTAGTGGGTAGAGGCCAGGGATGCTGCTAAACACCCTACAGGACAGCCCCTGGCCACAAAGACTAATCTGGACGGAAACATCAAGCATGCCAAGGTCAAGAACCCTTGCTCTAGATAATAATACTAAAAACAATGTGCTATTTTTGCTCACATTTTTGAAAGCCTAATACATTGCTTAGGCATTGTTAGGGCCTTTTCACAGATAATCTTATACGAACCTTATAACCTTACAAGCAAAGAACTATGAGTCCCTCTTATGTTGAAAGTTTAACCAACTTGCTCAAGACATGCAGAACACGAGTGCATTTTACCCTCGGCAGCCTGCCACCCTGGGGCCGTGGTTAACACTGTCCCCAAATCTGCCCCCTCATACACCGCTCCAATCACTCACTCAGAGTGTCTTCTTTGTTTCTGCTCAGGCAGAGAAGCAAAGCTCTAAGCCTATGTGTGTTTTTTTGTAGGGTGGAGACTGCTGGAGAGTTCGTTTTTAGTAGGTCTACCAGATGGCGTTGAGACCCTCGAAAGAAGTCACCTAAACTGGCAAATACAGTCCTCCTTCCCCAAATTAGGGAAAGCTAGCTAGACTGTGACTTTATTTTTAAAAGATCTAATTCTCTTTGACAATCCTTCTGTGTCAGTCAAAAGTGGGATTCTACTCAGACCAAACCAAAGTAAACAAAACAACAACAACAAAATCAAAATATTCCCAAGTGTCCCAGTGAGTGGAAGACTCAGGGGCAAACGTATTCTAGAGTCTTCCAGTTCGAGCGGACGCTCCAAGGAGTCTGGGTTTCTTCTGCGGTGGAAGAAGTCTTCAGTTCTTCATATTACTTATTAAACATCTCCCAAGGGCTGGCGTTAGGTGCTGGAGATGTAACAGTCCCAAGACTGCCCTCCAAGACTTCAGATTTCATTGTGAGGAGTGTGACTGTTACCTTTTATTCTTTGAGAAGCAAAATTGAGGTGCAAAGGAGAGCTAGACATCCTTATCAGGAGCCATAAAATAAACAAAGATAACAGTAAACACATAACTGCAAAACCAGCAGCTGGAACCCACTGAGCCTCACTTCACTAGAGACAGTGTTGGGTGCTTTCCATGTGTTGGGTCATTTGATCCTTGTGCATACTCTATGAGGCAGATACAAATATTCATCCCACTGTACAAATGAGGAAATGGAGACACAAAAGATGAAGTTGTTAATTTCGGTGAGGTTACTCCATAGGATCAAGGAGATGCTCTTCATCCTGCCTTTAGTTAGCATCACAAAACCATTGGGGTGGATGAGTGTGCACCCCTCTCCCTGTCTTGCTCAGGTGAGCGCTATTAACTTGGAATCTCATTTTTGTCTCCTGTGGATGGAGTGAACCGCTGTGATTTCCAATCTCAGAGTGCTGAGCTAAGAAATGGGGAGTTACATGACTCTACACTATCTGAAGATGGGTTTGGAGGAGGGGATGGAGCAGGAAGGATAAAGGGGAGTTTGGACACACAAAAAAACCACCCAGAGACAATGACCTGCGTAGATGACGATGCCAACAGCCACCTCGGTGTTTCTGACGGTGCAGCCTCGAAGCAGAAGATTCTCACTGCCAAAGCCCGTCCTGGTCTGGTCGGGATGCTCCCTGGAATAAAAGAAAGGATAGTTTGGTGGCTTCTCCATGCTGCCACGGGCTAGCGTCACAGAACAAGAAGTGGCGAGTGAACGTGATCTCTCTCCTCCCTGTGTTTTAAACTACATTTAATTACATGACTGGATTTGACTCTTTGTAGGTCTGGGAAGTTAGCAGGGTGACTGACTATCCTTACTCATGAAAAAGCTGAAGCTCAGAGTGGCTGAGAGATTTTTCCAAGGCTATATACCTGGTGCATGGAACATCCTAAAACTGGGGAATCCAGGTCACAGACACCGACCCCATTGTGGTTTTCACTACTCTAGAGATCCCAAAGTACGACCCCATCCACTTACACTGAATCAGAGAGTCATTTCCATTTTCAATTCTGCTGAATCTGTGAAGGAGGATGTCTCCATTTCACGCTGGTATGTTGTTAATCCTATTCTAACACTTGTTTATCCTATTTTTTAACACAGAGGTGGCTTTGGCAAATAATAATCTGATTTTAGAATATAATGATAACTATTTCGATTTCATTGTATTAATTTTTACTATCACCTGCTATGTCTAACAAGTAATAGTGGTTTCCCACAGGGCCAGTGATTTAAAATTTCTTCTGAAATAAATTTAGGAAAAAATAAGGCAATTAAAAATTTGGTAGATAAAAGTACAGATCTTTATGAATATGATAAAAATCATAAAGGTGGTCCAAGAATGGCTGGAGCTCAGGAGCCACCATGGTTCCCCCTTTTGTCAAGGAGGAGGCTGGCCGTGGACTGAACACTGGGCTAAGGAGTCTTGAATGCCTCACTATCAGACCATTTTTATGATACTCTGAGATGATAATACAAGATAGAGGCTTCTCCTTCTCCCAGTCATAATGTCCCTTTTTCATTGCATGGTAGAAATTAGCTATCTCACCACTGCTGTTCTATTTGGTGCTCTTGGTTTACAGGGATGCTCTATTCAACTGACTCCAGAGCAGCATTTCTCAACCTTGGGGCACTATTAACATTTTGGGCTGGCCAGTTTTTTGTTAGGGGGGCTGCCCTGTGCATTGCATGGTGTTACCAGCATCCTTGCCCTGCACCCACTCAATGCCAGCAACACCCCTGTCCACTGTGACAACCAAAAATGTTCCCAACAATGTTGCCAAATGCCCCCTGGCTGGGGTTGTGGTGATAATGATTGCCTCTGGTTGACAACCACTGCTGTCTGCTCTATAGAGATCCTTTTATTTAAAAGTTGCATTTTCAAGTCTGACACCTCTCATCTTCAAACAGTTTGGTAAAAGCTGTTCATCTTTTAGCTGGCCTGTGCAGTCTCAGGAAACTTCTAAATTAATGGGACCCAGAGAAACTTCTGGGAAACCCAGAGGCATCAGACCAGTGGGTCTGCCCAGGAAGAGGGTGCAGATGACTTGTGGGTGCCAGGCCTGAGGGCATGCTCCTTGCTAAGCATATCAAGGCTGCAGGACCACAGCAAAGGGGTCCTCATCGTTGCATGGGTTGGCTCCTGGGCTGCCATCCATGGGGCTCATCTATGAGGCCCTGGCAGGCAGGGGAAAGACAGGTCTCCAGGAGCAGCCACCAGGAAGAGGAGGTGCTGGGGGTTGAGTGAAGGTGGAAAGTTCTGTCCTGAAATCTGTCTGAGAGGGGCAGGCTGGAGCCCAGGTTGGAAGCTGAGAAAGGTTGGCTGCTGGCAGGAGCTGTTTGCGGGGAGAAACCCAGGTGGTAACAGAAACCCAGAGATGAGGCTGTTCTCTTTGAGGGTAAGGAGAATGGCTCAAGGCACGGGAGGTTTGGGATGAACCAGATCTACAAAGCTCCCCACGCGGAGCGCGCTCCTTTCGAGGGCGGTGACCTGCTCTGCCTCGCCAGATGCCTGCGGTGGAGTCCTCCTCTTCCGCGGGACCTCGGGCCCTTCTCTGCCTGTCTCCATCTGCTCTCTCTGTGCATTTTGAAAGTCATTTGCCTTTAAAAGCTACCATTTCTCTTGTCTTGTTCTTATTTTTTCCCCTCTTGTATTCGTCCTCATGACATCCCATATGGCTGAGAAAACGTAGGTGGAGGAAAGCAGAGACATCTGCGTGCCAAGGCGGCTTCCTAAGCCCCCTCCCAGGCCCCGTTGGTGGAGAAGTTGGCATAACAGGGCCGAGCTCCGCACCGCACAGCAACGGAAACCATACTGGGGCTGGCGTCAAAAGATCCAGATTCAAGTCTTGACTTTGTTTTGTATCCGCTGTGTGACTTTGTCAGTATCTTGCCAAGTCTTAGATCATCAGAATCTCCATCTGAGCAACCAGAGATCATGACACTCAACTTCTTTTGGTTGTTGCAAAGATTACAGAGATGATGCTCTGTGGAAGGACTCTAGAGACTCCTAAAGCCTTGTATTAGGGCATCGACTCACGTCTCTTACTGTTGCTCTTATTTTGCAGGAAGACCAATAATTTGATGTGGGAACAGAATTACAATAAAATTCTTAGGCTGAACCAAAGCTGAGGAGTAAGAATAACAATATTCCTAACAGCGGCAGCCACTGTTAACTGTGTATTTACTCTTTGCAGGTTGCTGTGCTAAGGGCTCTGTGTGTGAAAAACAACTTAATTCCTAGAAAAGAAACATCTTATGATGTAGATATTACAATCTTCATTTTATACATCTGGAAACCAAGGCCCAGAGAGGTTAATGAAGTTACCCAAGGTCACACAGCTTGTAATTGGTAGAACCCTGATTCAAGCCCAGGTCTGTCAAACTTCAAAGTCCCTGTTCTAACCTACAATACAATACAGGCCCTTTTAGAAAATCAATCTTAATTAAATCATAGTTGCCTCCCATGAATCAGAGCACAATCTTGATTTTGATGCTATTTCAAGAAGGTTGTAAAAAAGAACCACTGGTGAATTTAATTTAGCCTTGCAAGATAAACATAATTAGCTATCACTCAGCAAAAAAAAAAAAAAAAAAAAGAAAGAAAGAAATAAAAAAAGTTTCCCAACTTAGAATTCTCTAGTCTTTATAGAAATAAATATAAAAGAAACAAACTTCCTCAGGATCCAGATGCTTATCTGTGTGATCATTTCAAGAAAATGCGTTTTCTAGCTGCAGAGGAAATATTTCCCAGCAGTACAGGTGCATCGAATACTTACATGTAACCCTTGAATTTGTTGAGGTGGTTGTTGGGCTTCTCACACACGATGGTATTGCGGAAATGTTCTGGTTGGAACTGCACCTCCTGTGGGAGAGGGGACTCTGTGAGGTTATTAATTCAGAGGGATCTAGTCTTAATAGGATCATGAGGAGAGCTAATCACTGTTAGAACCATTGCAAATAAGGTAATCCCTGCTTTGTGATAGCAGTAATGTGTTAAAAGAGTTAAATCCTCATGAAGGAGGAGAAAGTAGATGCAAATGAGAAGTTGGATGCAGGGCGGAGGGCGTCACTGCCCTGACTGCATTTCTTTGCCAGGCCTGGACTTGGGGCTCCAGCCCAGCATGGTGCCATAGAACTCCCTGCAATGATGGAAATATTCTAAGTCTGCGTTGTGCAATATGGAAGCCACTCATCATCGCAGGTGGCTGTTGAGCACTTGAATTGTGGTAGTTTGAGAAATAGTGTTTTCGTTTCATTTAATTTTGATTAATTTACGTGGCTAGTGGCTACCACATTAGAGACCACAGAAATAGATGACAAAAAAGAAGGGATTATAAATCACACCACCTAGAGATAGCTGCAGCTAAATGCTTGTAAATATCTCTGGATGTGTGTATATATATCACACACACATATATTTATGTAACTATACACATACACATTTATGCATTTCAAAAATGAGATCTAGTGTTCAGGTATCTTGGATGTTTTTACATGTTATTAAATTTGTCTACATCATCATTGACACCTGCATCGAAACCTATTGTACCAATGCACCATATTTCCTTTAACCATTTCAGTATTGAATATTTACATTGTTTCAATTTGGTTTGCTATTGTCAAAATGCTGTGAAAATAGTAGCTAATAAAACTAAATAAATAGCATTTATTAGCTGGACTCTCATTTCTTCCAGACACTGTGATGAGAACTTTATACATAGTATTTATTTTCAAGCTTGCAATTATTTCATGAAGTAGGAACTTTAATGATCCCCTTTCTTTAGAAATGAGAAATCTGTGACTCAGAAAGGTGAATTAGGCTGCCCATGGTAATACCAGGGCTGGGATTTGAACCCAAGTCTAACTGGGGACCCTCTCTGTTCTGCACTTGCGTAACACATTGCCTCCTGGTGAATAATCGTGTAGCTAAATACTTTAAACCCATCCTAGGCCGGGCGCGGTGGCTCACGCCTGTAATCCTAGCACTCTGGGAGGCCGAGGTGGGTGGATCGCTCAAGGTCAGGAATTCGAAACCAGCCTGAGCAAGAGAGAGACCCCGTTTCTACTAAAAATACAAAGAAATTAATTGGCCAACTAAAAATATGTAGAAAAAATTAGCCGGGCATGGTGGCGCATGCCTGTAGTCCCAGCTACTCGGGAGGCTGAGACAGAAGGATTGCTTGAGCCCAGGAGTTTGACATTGCTGTGAGCTAGGCTGACACCATGGCACTCTAGCCTGGGCAACACAGTGAGACTCTGTCTCAAAAAAAAAAAAAAAACACACAAAAAAAACCCTTTAAACCCATCCTTGACTCTTTGCTTCATTAAAGTGTTTCAGCTGTACAAGCTCGTAGAGTCTAATGGGGGTAAAACACAACGAGAGGTGGGGAGATCTTGCTTCTAACTCTCCTCCACATTGACTAATACTATGTTCAAATCTTAAGCCTCAGTTTCTTCATCTGTAGAATGGAGCTAACACCACCTGCCCTGCCCATGTCATTTGTACCTCAGAAAACAGAATCTATGCGGAGAAGTTTTGAAACCTGTAACAGCTATGCAAATAGGAGGTAGTAGTGCTAACGGTGGGCTTGGAGATGGTTTCCTGGGTAGAGCTTTTAGCACGGGGAGTGAATTTATCACTGACAGCTTCAAGGTACAGCTGTTCAAAGGGACAAATTGATTCGAAGAAATGATAGCGTCTTCTGGCTTCGTGTAAATATACTGTCCATCGGATCTGTGGGGGTGCCAACATAAATAAATTCTCTCCTCACTTGAAATGAATTTCCCATCCAGGAGTTTCTAAAAATATGGCCCTTTTCCCTCCAGGTATAGATTCTCTCAGGGACAAACGCTTGCCAACTTCTGCGATGATGACAAATTACACCGTAATTTGTCAGCTGCTTCCGCGCTCCTGATGAAGTCCCGTGCTTCACTCCTGCACCGCGCCGCTCATCTCAAGGCTGGGTTTCTAAATCCAAACTCATTTCAGACACAAGTGGCAGTGGGCTTTGAGAGCTGATGATCCTTCAGAGCCCCGGCCTCTGAGCCCCGGTGTCGGTTTAATCACATCCGTCGTGTCCCCAGCAACGGCGGAGTTTGACTCTCTTGTTCCTCTGTTGGGGCTTCCCAGCAACCCTCCTCCTGCATTGTCCCTTCCCCGGCTCCGAGTTCTCCTTTCCTTCTGGGTGCTGGCCTTTGGTCCTCTGTCTGTCTTCCTCTCTTCATGGAGAGGTGACCTTGCACTTCTTAGCTTCCTGTTCCCCAGCCTCCTTTCTTCCCTCCCCAAGATGCGCTGTGGAGAGTGGCCTATGGGACCTGCTCACTGCGAAGACCACCACTCAGGGCCTGCTTGCTTTTCAGGATTTGCTGTAGCTCATTCCAGGGGAGCTGCAGGGCCAGCCCAAAGACAGAGGGAATTGTCTGGCCTTACAACTTTGTCGAGGTTCTTACTTTAGCCTCATCTAAGACTTTCTGGTTCCTTTCTGAGATGGGCTAGGGTCCCCTCACCACCCTGACAGTTTTTCTTAGCTTATGGATGGAGCTCACCTAATTGACCATTTTTTTTGACCCAACCTTTTATCTAAGGCATTTCACTTCGACGAAAGCCACGCTAACTGGAAAAACGCCTGGGGAGTCATCAGGGCACAGGAAAAGACAAGCCCTTTCCAGAGGAGAGTCATGTCTCTGCAGTTCTTTAGGCCAGACCTACCTATCCTGAGCACGTACTATGTGCCAGGCACCTGTCCTTAAGTTCTCACAGTCCCCTTAAGAGGTTTGGCAGATGTGCAGATGGAGACTGATGTAAAGTGATCACCTCATGGTTGGTAGGTAACAGAGCCAGGATTGCAACTCACAGCATCAGAATCCAAAACCAATCATTGTTGCTGTTGTCATCATCATCATAGCATCATCATCTGTATTCATTTTCCTCCTCCGGTTGTTATTATTGCTATAGCACTTATTGAATGCTTACTGTGTACCAAGAACCAACTAAATATTGTATACATGCCATCTTCTTTAACGCTTACAAGAACTCTTTCAGGTAGGTACCATTATGATTCCTAGTTTACAGATGAAAAAAATTAAGGCTTAGGGAGAATTCATGACTCCCCCAGTGCCATGCAGCCAGCAGTGCAGGCTTTGACCTTCGCCCCAGGGACTCCCCGAGAGCCTGCTCTCTTAACTGCAGTGTTACTTGCAAGCACAGAGGAAAGATTAGCAACTAAGCTCTCCTCCTGGCCCTATTTCCCTTTCTGTGTTGACTTCCCACTTCCTATGATTGAAGTGCTTGATATAACAAATGTATTCATTCTCTAATATATAGTAGAAAATATATCAAGATTACTAGGACTAATAAGCAAATGCAACGTGTTACCTCTTCCAAGTATGTTTGCATTTTAAAGTAGGGTACCCACCAAGGGTAAGGGTAAAGGTTAAGGCACTAGATTGCCAAGAGGACATGCTTTTGAGGATTTTTATTTTATTTTATATTTTTTAGCATTTAACAGTTTTTTTGGCCACCCCCTCTATGAAGCTTACTATGATCTCCACAGACCTTTTCACCCCAGCCAGATAGAACTAATGTGTGCTGATAGAATTAATTTATGTGCTTCGACCCACACTGTTATGCCTCCATCGAACACTGATGTGCCTAGATCTGTGTGTCCTCTTGTAGACTGTCAGCTTCGTCTGGGTGACCTCCTGCAATGCCTTGTTTTAGCAGGCACACCATAAAGATCTGTTGAGGTAAGGTTAGTACTGGAGCGGGGGTGATGTTGGGAATGTGCATATTGAAAGATGATGGATGAGGAGATACAAAGTAGACCTCACTGCACAGACTGACCCAGGTAACTAGGAAAAGCTTCAAGTACAATCTTAACTTTGATTCATGGGAGTGGGACCACTTCTTTCATGGGAATTCTTTGGCTCAACTAATAAAAATTGTCATCCAAGTCCTAGATCCCGACTTGGGCCAGTCTCGGTTCCCATTCATTCATTCTTGCATTCAAGCACTTATAAAATACCTGCGATAGATGAGCCATGTGGGAAAGTAGGAGAGAATCAGAGGGAAAAAAGGGGTTATTGACACAGATCAATGATTACAGCCATAAGACAACTCAAGGTTCCCAGTCCAGCTCAGGTGTGGCAATAGCAGTATCTTTCAAAGCAAAGGAAAGTGGGCTTCGTGCCCGTGTGGAATACCTCCCTGGGGTTGAGGTACTCCTTGCTGACCTGTGTCCCAGATGCAGCAAGCCTGCTGCCTCCCAGAGCTGCTTGGGAGGCCAAGATAACACATTCAGGCTGGAATAGATTTCAGCAGCCAGAACCAGCCATTTCCTTGGTGCCTGCTTCAAGGTTTACTTTTCTAGGCTTATGTTCCACTATTCTTCACAACCGATAATCAAATTGATCAATAAATGTGTTTAAATAAACATATGAATGATCTTTTGAGGTTGTTCATCCTGGTTAATGGTTAGTTTTCTGGCTACCCACCTGCTGTCCCAGGCTTCTTGTATAATAACCCTCTGACTTCCTTTTGGGAAATGACTGTGTCTAGATGCCCCACCCATTAGACTCACCCACTGTGGGACTTTGACTTGAGTGAAATGATTCAAGGAAGGAAAAGAAAAAATGAAACCATCAACTAACTCCTGCTACCAAGCAGTTTCTGTCAACCAGTGGTTTCCAACTGGTAGATGAAGCTATTGCAACTTTTCTACAGAGTGAAAATAAGACTCTCACACACATGTACCACTAGTTTTCAAATTTCTGTAGGAATTCTTGAGATTAATACATTAAAAATTCATTAAATTTATAGTAGCTTTTTGTTCAAATGTATTTTCTTAAAAATGAACACTGAAAGGACAACCACTTGTTTTTGATAGTCACAAAGTCTTTATGTTAAAAAAAAAAGGGACCCTATTCCTAAATTCTTAGAGGACAGGAAGCACATCTTAGACCACTTTGAAACCCGTCTATGACATTCAAAAAAGATTTTGTTGATTGAAGAAAGAGAAACCAGCTAACCTCTTTCCTCAAACACAGAACACATTTGCTTATTGAGATTTTACTAGGAGCCAAGACCATTCATGAAAAAGGACAGTTGGGCCAGGGATCACCATGCTTCCGTGCAGCTCTCAGTCTGTTCCTACACGATTCTCAGGGTAGAGGACTACAAAGGAGAACCACCACCACCCTGGGGATGAGGTTGGCAAAGCAGCCACCGTGACCCTCTTGTGGGGACTGCTCATCGGGGCCTAGCCGAGGAGCAGGGGGCACAGGTAGGCAAACCACACCAACCAGGGACGGTTCACTGGGGATGTGCTGCAGACCCATAAGGATACTGTTTAAAGATTTTTGTTTGTTTGTTTTTGATTTTAAGTTTACCAGTTTGTCTAAATGGTGAAAGCAAATGTTCTTCACACCCCAGCTGCTGATCTAGGCGACTGAGGTTTTCTTCCTGGCATACAAAGTAAGCAACCCCCAGATTTCTGAGAATCCTATCTGAAAACTAATGACAGTGACCAGCCCTTGATAACCTTTGTGCTTCCTTGTAGGTGGGGGTTCTTTTCAAGATAACCCACAAGGGAGTGACTGGCAATGACTTTCCTCTGGCTCTGGGTGATGAAACGGTCTGCATTTTCAATCACCCCAGAGTTCCTTGCCTGCTCCGGTAAATCTCCCACAAAAGCACACAGATCGGGGCTGGAGGGTGCTGTGGGGAAGACTCTGTCTCAAGGATTCCTTACAGTCTGAATTCTCTTTCAGGGATGACTAGACGTAATCTTTTTTTTTTTTTTTGGACCAGTATAAACTTATTTTTATTTTATTATAATAAATGTTTAGTATTTACAAAGTGTACATAGATAGGTAACTACTTCCTCTTGGTACCAAAGCCAACAGCTAAGCATGACGATAGCAATAGGAATTTGATAGGAAGATTTGTGCTTATGTGAAAAGTCCAGTTACAAGTACGGGAGAGGCAGAATTCAACATTCTGAACAGTTGGTAAGTGGTGTGTGTCATCGTGCCCTGAACAAATAACTGGCACTGGTTTAAACATTGAAAACCATGCACGCAGCTCCTCAGGCCTCTTGCTGATCCCCAAACAGACTTCAGTATCACGGCCTTTTCCCTGCTCTCCCCCCACCTGGAATATTTTCCATCCAAGTATTTCTCTGCATATTAAATGTAATCTTGAGACCTTGCTACGGAATTTCCCTAACATACAAGGCATGGGTTTGGCCTGCCATGCAAACACTGGAAAAAGGATGATTTCTTCTGTCATTTCTAAAATTAATTGTTGACGGAATTGTTCATTAATGATTGCTTGTGTAATTCCCTGGTAGAGTAGACATTCACAGCCTGAATCTCTCTTGTTTGTTCCTGAGCTATAGCATCCGGCACATAGAAGGCCTTCAATACGTATTTGATGAATGAATGAGTGAGTAGCAGGATGCCTGAAATATGGGTAGGTGCCACCAGATGGACAGGACCACCTTCAGGGAGGCGCAAATCTTTTTCTCTGGCTGTGGATAACAGAGATGCAAGAAAATGACATGAGATCCAGTGTTTTGTAGCTCATGTTTTTTGGCAGAAGAGGTCACAAAGAAGAGAGTATGAATTCTGGTTTGAGAAACTATGTTAAATTGTTCACAGAAGATACGATTGTAACGTGTCACTTCTGCTGATAAACAGCAATAACACAAATCCTAGCAGAGTATCTGGCAGCAGGAGGACCTCACCGGATGTAGGTTGGGTAAGTGAATTTATTGCATGAACTATACTAGGTGAGAGTGGCTAGAACAGAGTCCATGGGAACACAGAGAAAGCAGTGATCCCCTGTGGGCACACTGTACAGAGCGTTGCCCTGGCAGAGCAAGGCCAGGCAGGGGAGAGGGAGAGCACTAGGACCATAGAACAGAGGAAAAGGTATCCCTCTCTTCAAGGATGGATGACCACGGTCACGTGTAAGTCAGGCTTACATATCCCTGACGTGTAATAGATGTAATGAATATTTATTGCTGTGCTGCTCAGAACTCTCCTACCCCATAGACCAATTTCGACCATGACATTCAAGTGGATGATAACAATCACAGAATGCTTCCCCTCTGGCCAGAGTTAATTGGTCTAGGAGTGGGTACTTTCCCTGGGATGCTTTTCAATCTGGCCCTGTGGGAAGGTGGCTAGTCCCTCTCTGCAGTTAAGCTGCAAGACAAGTACTGTTGGTGCCGTGTTTCTTTCTACATGGAGGAAGCTGGTTTGAGAGATTGAAGCCAAACACAATGAGACACAAAGACAAGAGATGGAGGTTGTGCTCATGGATTCTGAATTCCTTGTTCCACATGACCCTAAGGCCCGTCTCATCCCTGGATTCTTCCAATAAGTGCCCTTTTTGTCCAAGCTACTTTGAATCAGGGTTCTGTTACATGCAACCAAGGGTCTTGACTAATGCATATACTGTATTAGGTTGGTATGAGACACCAAATATTTTCCACATTGACCTTAAATACTCACAATTATCCTCAGTGCTTTAAGCAGTGAAGGCCAATACTGAAATATAAATATGTTATCTTGGGATATTAAGGTAGTAGGAAGGAGAAAAACTTTAAGCTATCATCTGTCATTAACACCTTAGCGTGAGTACATCTTTCACATAACCTAGCAGAGCTAGCCCTTAAGGGATAAAAATGGGAAAAAAGGTGTTTTAATGGAAGTGTGCAAACAATGCTAAACATTGGGAAGGGGGCATGTTGTGTGTGTGGGTCTCGTGAGTGTGTGTGTGCCCGCACCCCAGTAGAAGGCTGGAGGAGGTCACCAAAAGGAGGCCAGAAGTCTGTAAAAAATAAATGTAACAGTTTTTCATGGGATCACTCCATTGTAATTGTTATTATCATAAATAATTATAACCTAAAACTTACATTTTCATATATATGAAAATTATATCCATTTGAGAAATAAAAAATACATATAAAGGCATGTAAGAATTACTTTAGTGATGGGAAAAATAATCAGGTACATTAGAATTGCATTCTCATTTGCAGAGAAGGATTTACGTATTTAATATTGATGAGGTAGAGTAAAAACCTCTAGTCCTAAATTGGAATTGAAATATCAGCATGAATCCTAATGTATTTAACCTTTAATAAAGTCCTAGTTTTGTTTATTGTAATGGCATAGAAATAACGGTCAACCCAATAGCAATGAACACCTTTAGCATGTACTTATTATGGTTTCTAAATATCATTTCCTATTGAAAGGAACCAGGTCTGTCAAAAACTACTGAGGTCATCAAAAGAACTAAGGAGTTACTTCTTTTTGAGACGTTCCCACTGGCTAGAGATGGAGTAATCAGGAAAGGTAACAATTGCACTGATTTCACATACATCAGATACGTTTCAATCCGTGAGTTCATGTTGATGCTAAACAAGAAAAACTCACTGGACACTTTCGTAGGATGCTAGGGAAACCAGCTCATTATTTTGAAAACTGATAAACAAAAGGAAAGACGCAAACATTTACACTGTCTTTTCTCTACAGAGGAAACCTCAGAAGAACCAAATACCAATACTTAATGAGGGGAAATTTCTCTTTAAAAATGAATTAGAATATCAGCATTTTGTAAATTCCATTGAATTAATGGATCTAAACAACAATGATAAAAAAAACCCATCATAAATGATTGTTAACACTGAAGAAAGACAGTCAGACACTGTGCCTCAAGACAGTAGTACATTGTATCTCCTGGATGTAACATTGGCACACATACGAACAAACGCCAGATCTAACCTGAATCTGATTTCAGCACTAGAGCCTACCGCCAGTCTGTAGAAATGCAGTGGTCAGGGAAACCTCTTAAACGATACCACAGGGAGACAATGCAATAGCACAATCCAGACTATGGGAAATCTTACAGGACAAACACCCTGGTTCATTAAGCAACAAAAACTAAATATGTGTTTAAAACAAGAGAGCGCTAAACGGGAAACCCATAGAGTAAAAGAGATTAATGAAGCTAATCTCCGTATTTGGATTTATTTGGATCCTGATTCGAACAAACTGGAAAATATTGGCCACTGACTTTAAAGTTGATTATCAAGGAATTATTGCTAACTTTTAGGGTACGATAATGGTATACTTATATATAGGAAATATCCTATCCTTTAGAGATACATATTAAAATATTTGCAGATGAAATGTGATATTCAAAGTCAAAATAATTTGCAGAGAGCAGTGTGGAGATATAGATAAAACAAGATTGGTTATGAGTTTATTGTTGAAATTAGGTGATGAGTTTATGAAGATTTGTCATATTATATTATGTAGTTCTGTATATACTTAAAAATTTCCGTAATAAAAAGTAAAAAACAAAACAAAACAAACAAACAAAAAAAACGCAACCCACGTCTGCCTGAGTTTAAATCTGAGCTCATTCAACCTAGTAACCTAGTGGCGTTACTCAACTGCTCTTGCCTCATTTGTCAAATGGGATAATAAAAGCACCTAGCTTGTAGGGTTATTTGTGAGAAATAGAAAGAAATAATAGGTATAGAACACTTAGAAGAACTGCCTATGGCACATAGTACGTGCTCAATACAGTTATCTATTGTTATTACTTCTTATTATATATTGCTATGTAGTCTTATTTTAAAAGAATCCTAGAAAATGTGATCTGTGTTCAACATTTAAGCAGTGATGAACAGGTAGAGAGCACTAAGCATCATTCTTAAAGGAAATTCGCAACAACCTGTCTGGTGCAGGTCCCATTAGAAATCCACCAAAAGGGGAGGGGCATGCTTGAAATGTAGTTCAGGATGGGAATTAGGGGTCTCAATAGGGGGAAGGAAATCCTCTAAAACTAATTTATGTGAATAACTACAACTTGGTAAATTTACTAATAATCATTTAATTGTACACTTAAAATGGAATAAAGGCATGATATGTAAATTATACTTCAATAAAGAAAAGAAAGAATTCAATAAGAACAAAAAAGAAAGCAGTATTTCAAACTAAAAAAAAAAAAATGGGCCAGGAGTTTGAGACCAGCCTGGGGAACAGAGAAAGACCTCCATCTTTACAAAAAATTAAAAATTTAGCCGGATGTGGTGGCGCATACCTATAGTCCCAGCCACTCGGGAAGGCTGGAGCAGAAGGATCTCTTCAGCCCAAGAGTTCGAGGCTGCAGTATGCTGTGACTACACCACTGCACTCCAGCTTGGGTGACAAAGTAAGACCCTGTCACAAAAAAAAAAAAACTATTTGAATTTCTTAACACTCAAAAAAGTAGTCACAAAGCAATATTCAAGTATGGTAAGTAGCTCTAAATATGGGTGGCCAGAGTGGAGATACATTTATTCTTTCCAAAAGTAAATTTTTTGGCCGGGCGCGGTGGCTCACACCTGTAATCCTAGCACTCTGGGAGGCCGAGGCGGGCGGATTGCTCAAGGTGAGGAGTTCGAAACCAGCTGAGCAAGAGCGAGACCCTGTCTCTACTATAAATAGAAAGAAATTAATTGGCCAACTAGATATATATAGAAAAAATTAGCCGGGCATGGTGGCGCATGCCTGTAGTCCCAGCTACTCGGGAGGCTGAGGCAGGATTGCTTGAGCCCAGGACTTTGAGGTTGCTGTGAGCTAGGCTGATGCCACGGCACTCTAGTCCGGGCAACAAAGTGAGACTCTGTCTCAAAAAAAAAAAAAAAAAGTTACCCAATCTGTGGTCCTTATAGCAGCACAAAATGGACTAAGACAGCTCTCATTCATTTAATAAATAATCATTAAGCACTTACTATTGTAGGACATTATGCCAAACACTGGAGATATAGTAATGACAGGACCAAAAGGTCACTATCCTTAGGAAGCTTAGACCACAAATCAGTAACCTAATAGAACAAATAATTAAATTTCAAAAAATTGGTAAGTGCAATGAAGAAGATAAAACAGGGTTGGAACGAGGTGAGGAGCTATTATAGACAGGGTGGTCAGGGAAGCCCTTGTGAAAGAGTGGCATGGAATGGCAAGAAAGAGTCATCCATGGGAGGGTCTGGGGGAAAGCATTCCAGGTAGAGTGGGTGGCAAGGGCAAAGGTCTCAAGATGGGATCAAGCCTGGCTGGTTTGGAGAAGAAGTCAGGGACCAGATCATGATGGGTCTTGCAGGCTCTGGGAAAGAGTCTGGACTTTCCTGAAGTGTAATGTGAAACCACTGGAGAGTTTCAAGCACAGGAGTGGCATGATGTGAGTTATCCGCTATAGAGACTGTTCTGACTATAGGGCATTCTGAAGGGAGACAGACACAGAGCTTTGGGAAAGCTATTCCATCTCTCTTAGCTACAGATTCCTTATCCGTAAACTGAATAAAATAATAACTGCAGTGCAAGATTGTTGTGAAGATGAAGTGAGACTAGAAGCCTGCCTGCCTCCGCTTTCTTGTGATCACTGCTCACTCAGACGAGTGTGTCTGCACGAAGCCAGGCTGGGCCAACATAGCCACTGAAAGCATCAACATCTTCCGAGTGGGGAGAGGGGTCAGGGTGGTAGAATTAGGCCAGGTAGGGAACAGGGGTGGAGGTGAGAATAAGTATTGAAACACATGTTTTATGAGCCCTGGCAAGAGTGCAAGTCTTGTTTGCAAGATTGAATAAGGAACAGTCCAGATTAAGGAACAGTTGAGCAGGGTTTTTGTTTTGTTTTGTCTTGTTTTAGTAGTAGACAAAGGTAAAATAATCCTGTTATTCTTGTGAAAGCCAGAAAGAAAGAAAGAAAGGAAGAGAAAGATACAGAAAGAAAGATGGAAAAGAGAAAGAAAAGAATAGGAAAAGAAAGGAAATGCTCTACGTTGCAGAGAATTCTGGGTTGAAGAAGTTATCTCACAGATAGATTTTTTTTATTTTTCCTTTTGAAGGAGTATTGTCTTTCCATCTCTCTTGCTTGGGTCAGCTCTTCAGGCTTAATTAAAGGAAAGAAAAACCTGGCCTAGACAAACTGTGGGAAGAGAGAAGAAAGAAGCTTTGGTTTCCCAAAATGTCCCTTGCCCTTTACTGGTGGCATGTCAGTTGAGATATCCTGCACCTGACAGACAGCCTGGCGGAGCAACAACCCTAGGAAGCTGATTTCATCTCCTGCGTTGTACAGATATTGAAACTGTAGAGGCACAGAGTTTAAGGCAGCGGTCCCCAACGTTTTTGGTATCAGGGACCAGTTTCATGGAAGACAATTTTTCCACAGAGGGTAGGTGCGGGGGGATGGGGGGAGGGTGGTGATGCAGAGCTCAGGTGGTGATGTGCGGCTTGTTTCCTAACAGGCCACAGACAGGTACCGGGCCTCGCCTGGCAATTGGGGACTGCAGGCTTAAGGAACTTGTGCATAGTGGTAAATAATGCAGCTAGGACTGAAAGCAAGTTCTATCTGACTCCAAGTCTCATGCTTGGAAGACACATGATAGATACATCTCAGAATTTTCATGTGGTTTGACCTGTCCCAAGTAATGATTTTTGAACTCAAAATATTTGAATTTTGAATATTTTTGCATATCACATAGATTCTGCCGAGATATTCTCCATCCTACGTACATTCTTTTCCTAATTAGGTAGGAAGAAGCACATGCAGATTTTAGATATTTTAGATTTGAGATCTGTAATCTTCAGTTTTTTTCTAGAGAATAAATAGCTCTGACACATTTTGAAAAATCAGATTCCTTTGATTTCTCATTAAAAATACAGCATGTTGTTGAAATTGTGCAAAAGAATAGGTTTGCTTTGTGTGGCATAAATTCATTAGAATGGTTAAGGCACATATATTTCAGATTCACTTTTGTTGATTAACAGAAGAAGCCAAAGTCAGATGGTTAGAGAGGCTCCACGTGCCCAGGGAGTGTTCTCCACCTGGGTTAGTGCCAGAAATCAACAACTGATAAGGCCTGCCTTGGCTTTTTGCCTTGTAGTAGCTCTGGTCAGGTTTTTCATCATATTGGGTCTGACAGTCATATCTCTGCCATGTGATCATTTCTGTGATCTCAAAACGGTCTGCTTTCCTACCCCTGAATTAACAGAGTGGGACATGGGGCATTAGGACTGAGTAAGGGATTTGTGTGTGTGCTTGCATGCATGTGTGTGTGTGGGTGTGTGTGTGTGTGTTTGAGAGAAAGATAGAAAGAGAGAGAGAGAACAAGAGACTGGGGGG
>CAUYRT010043554.1:0-18154 GCA_963574885.1 Lepilemur ruficaudatus | reverse complement strand
ACCACAGAATAATACTCCTTTAAAATATGTTTTTTGCTCGTTTTTGCCACCACAGCTTTATGCTACCTTTCACTTTACTCTTGTTTATTCACTACTAAGTTTCCACATACAATCATTCAATCATTCATTCAAAAAGTATTTACTTTCTGGTGTTCTACTACAAAATAGGGTGACTGTGGTTAATGGTAAAATATTGTATATCACAGAATAGCTAGAAGAAAGGTTTCTGAATGCTCTCAAAACAAAGAAATGATAAATACATGAGATGATGGATTTACTAATTCTCCTAATTGGATCATTATACAACATAGATATGTACTGAACATCAAATTGTACTCCATAAATATGTACAATTACAAAGTGTCAATTAAAAAAGAAATTTAAAAAAAAAAACAAATAAAAAAGAGCTTGTATAATGTATTTCAAATGAAAATGCTAAATAATAGCATTTTAACAATTTAACAAGCAATTTAAACAATTGTGTTTCTTTAGATAACTAACGTTGGTAATGCTAACGTGTTTAATGGACAGTAAAAGAAACAAAGAAAAAAATCTTCATTTTATCTCACAAATATATCAGTGCCCAATTTAAGAACCAAAATAAAGCAATAATTGATGAGAAATATAGTTTTATAAAGCACCTAGTTACTTTAATCATATCCTCATAATATTGAATGGATTTATATAATCTGAACAATTATCAATTATGTCTGATAAGCTAAGAAAATAAAAGAGATTTCAGTGATCTAAAGATCAATCCATATGCCATGAATATTCAGATGGAGGGAAGAAATAAAAAGTGGAGAAAGGGTTTGTGTAAGTTAGAGAAAAAGTACCTAACAAATTATTTAAACTAGATAATTTAAACTGTTGCAAAACTCTAAAGATTAAGCAGATAGATTTTGAACATTTATTTATAAAAAAGAACATAATTACTAGGAATCAATGTAAATTTTCAAAGAGCATGGCATTTTAGAAAAAGCATAGAACATTTATTAAAATAGAATTATGAGTTTGAAAGAACAGAAAAATGCTATCAAAATAATGTATGTTGATTTGAGGAAAAGTGTTGAGAAATATGATTGAGGAATTAATAAAATGTGGTTTATAAGATCATTATTTTAATATATTGCCCAATTTTGCTATATTAAAGATAAAAATAGGAGTTTGTAAGGTTTTGTCTTAAAAAGTATGTGAACTTAATAGTTTGTTTATTAAAGGCTGTTATTATAGGAGAGTTTTTAAATTTTTGATAGGGATGTTTTTTAAGAGACTTTTTGGTCATTTTTAGTGGGGTTTTTTGGGTTTTAAATGTTGAGACAAAGATAAATATTTGGCCCACAGGATGGGAGTCAGAGACAATAAATATATTTTGTTTTGAGCTGTATCTTTATGTTATAAATAACCTGTTTATAGATAATTATGCTTTTTGTTTATTTTTGAATATTTGTTTATCTTTAAGTCTATAATAACTAAATTAAAAAATATAGAGTCATCATATCTCTTTTATTATACTTTTATTAATTAATAACTATCTCTTAAAACTTAAAAGTTAGCCCTTAAAAGACTTTATACCTATTTGTTCACCTAGATAAAGACTTGTTGAAAGCCCTATAAAAAGACTTTTGACCCTAACCCACTACCTGTGTAATCCTGCTCCCCTAACAACTGCATTCCCTAATATGCAAATATGCATTCCCTGACAACTAATAATTGAAATCTGTGATTATAAAAACCTATATAAATCTAACCATATTGCTAGACTGTTCACAGAGATATGGTCTAGTCGCCTAAATACCCAACTATGATTATTCTTATCTTTTTATATAAAACTATAAACTATACCTTAGTCTCTATATATTCTTTTATTCTCTCTACCTCCTATCAATTTTCTTATCCTCTATGGCAACCCCTATCTGAGGTCCGCAAAAAAAAAATAACTAACCTCCTCATGGGCCTGCCGCGTCTTTTCTCCCCACAGAAAAGAATGACAATTTTCCATTAAATACTTAAATAACATGCAGTGAAATGTGAGCCAAATAACAGTACCATTATGGGAATTGTAGCTATTAAAGCTAGATTGTGAAGGGTCTTGAACTGAGGGACAATGTCATGAAAAGTTTGTGGCTCTTAAATATTTTTTCTTCATTATGGAGGAAAGTTTAATGTAGAAATATTAGAGACAAACAAAACAAGAGTTTACAGAATCAATAATACTGAAACACAATAACGTAGATTAATAAAAGTTAAATGACATTATAGTTAAATGATATTACCAGAAGATAAATAGATGAACTCAGAATGTGGAACACTCTAAAATACAACTGACCTGATCTTTTTAAAAGACATATTTATGGGAAAATAGGAAGATTAAAAGATATTTAAGAGACACAATAAATGAAAAGAATACTGTTTGGTTGGATCCTAACTTATGTGAATAGCTGTACAACTTGGTAAATTTACTAAAAATCATTTAATTGTTCACTTAAAATGGAGTAATGGCATTCAATGTAAATTATACTTCAATAAATTTGTCAAAAAAAATGGAAAAAAAAAAAACCCAGGCCCGTGGGTCTTGAGTCTGTGATCTTAACTGCTGTACTACGCTGTGTCTCTGATTTTATATTGACATATTTTGGAAATATTTTAGATAGAGATGAGTGCTAAAAATAAAATTAATGCACAGTAAAAGGAAAATATATATATATATTTTAATGACTATTGGAGAAATCTGACTATGATCTGTCAGGTTATTGGATAATCTAGCAATGTCATTAGATAACTTTCAGAAATTACTTTTAATTTTGATATAATATCATAGAGTTGTTAAAGTATTTAGGAATGAATTGTAACCATTTTTGTAATGTACTTGAAATGATTCAGCTAAAATATGCATATGTACACATATAGGTGAAATATATAACAAATATAAAAATATTTAGTTTTGGCTATAGTTGATAGGTATGTCATGCTTATTTTACTATTCATTATGCTTTTATTTTATTTTTTTCAAAACAAATATTTTAAACAAGCTATTGCATTAGTTTAGATTTTGGAAAACACCAAATGCAGAGGACTAGCTAAGTAAGGAAACCAGAGGAAAAAGGATCTGAAGAGTATTTGGGGAAAAGAGAAAAGAAACTGGAAATAACAATACTAAAGTAGAGAATTTTATAAAGTAGGCAGTACTTCAAAGGAGGCTTTCAAAAGTATGCATTTTTTCCTTCTTCAGGAACAAACTGTATTTTCAGTATAAATTCTACACATAATTATCCATTTAAAATCACGATTTTAATAATCATGTGGAATTTAAAGTGCTGCGTTAAAGAAGTTGTCAGAAACTCAAAAGGAAACTGTTGAGAAAGGCAGCAGCTCTTGTGTTTTTTGCCATCTCCTCTTTGCATGAGTGTTTATTCATTTAAAACTTGAACTGTACCTGTTCTCTTTCTGTTTATGAGTCCCAGATTCTGATTCTTGTAAAATTGAAGTATTTCATCTTCCAAGCACATCTTCTCAGGTCCTGAATAGCTTACATCCTAATACTCTAATTCTCAAAGTCTTATATGCCACATTGATATCAGAGGGTCCTTAGGAAAGAAACATCAAGGACCATCAGAGATGACAGTTAGACTCAAATTATGGAATGAGGTGCCTGTGTGACTTGAGAATTTGTCATAGTCTATTGTATCTAGGTTACTTCTTTCAAGTCATATCTAGGACAGTACTAACTATGAAGCCAATGCCACTAACATGCATTTGCCAATAGGGTCTTTGCCCTGTGTCACTTACTATTAAAAAGTTGTACTGATGAAGACACTTGCATTGCCTTAATAACAGGTCGTAATTGTCCTCTTTTGCTCACAGAAAAATCTGATGAGCTGTGAAGCCTGAAGTAGCATTTAATTTCTAAAATAAGACTTTGACCAGAATAACAACACTCCACATGAAATGGAAAAAGGACTGTGTTTTTTTGTCCTTTTGTTACAATAAAAGCAGTTTCAAAATCAAATTTTATTGAGTGCATTCTCTCAAACAATAAATGTCTAAATAAGTTTAAGGTGCTGCAAATGACACAGAACATTACATGAAGCATGTTGTTAAAAAGCCAAAGCAATTAAATAAGGTTAAAATCCGATCTGCCTTCAAAGTTTTTGAGATGACAGATCCTACAAATAGCAGAATTGATATTTTATGATAGTCTCCACTGAAGGAAACATGTCCAGCACAAAGGTATGGAGAATATAATTAAGCACAAACACATGGAGAATAAAGTTAATTTTTTAGGTCCAGCCAATTCCTCAATGATTAAGTGCAAAAGGATATGGATATCTAAATTTCATTTATTGATTAAAGAAAGACCAATAATCAAATGATATTCATTTGTATTCATTACAAGGTCCTATACAGTCATGTGTCACTTAATGATAGGGATATATTCTGAGAAATGCTTTGTTGGGCGATTTCATCATGGTGCTAACATCATAATACACTTACCCAAACCTAGATGGTATAGCTTATTACACGTAGGCTATATGGGACAGACTACAAATAGTAGGCTACAAATCTGTACAACATGTTACTGTGCTGAATACTGTAGGCGATTGCAACACAGTGGTCAGTATTTGTGTATTTAAATTTAAGCATAGAAAAGGTATGGTAAAAATACAGTATTGTTATCTTACGGGACCACCATCATATATACGATCCATCATTGACCAAAATGTTGTTTTGAAGCCCATGACTGTATTCTTAAAGGGGAGAATAGTATTTACAGCACATATAGAAATATTCTATTATACAAAATTTTAAAAATGTGATAGTATATTTAAAATACTGTTGATTCAAAATGTAACTATTATAAACATATTCAAATATTTTATTCTTTGTAGCCAAAAGTTAAGATTTACCATTTTAAAATATATTATTGTATTATGGGCTTCTTCTAGTCAAATGGAATTATCATCATATTTGAGATATTTCTATTATTTAAAAAAAACTTTTGACACTAAAAATACATTACAAAATATTACTAAATAATGCCTAACAGTAGCTAGAAAAATAGAGGCAATGACTATACTTTATAATGACACTTTTTCTTTAGAAAATCAATTTTTTGGTGAGTCAGGTGAACTGTGACAAAGCCAGATCATAACAGCACATTCAGTGTGTCCTACTTACAATCCAGCTAACTGCTCAAAAGAAAGAGCACGGTAGGACTACCACGCTTTCCCTCGTATGCCTTTAGGAAGGCAGCATTCCAAGCAGCTACACAATATCACCCAAGGAATTATCACAGTCTGCCTATTGATGTTGTGCTCTTCATTGTTTATGAATTGAGAAGGTGAATTTTAGCACAAAGTGTTCTAAAAAACACTAGTCATCCATCTGTTTTTCTCTTTGTTTTTGAACTTCAAGATCATAAGTTTGTTAAAATAGTTTCTGCTGACCTTATGGGCTATATATGCTCAACCAATCCCCTGATAGTCTTTATACTGTCTGCCAGATGCTCTTTGATAGCAAGCTTCCATTTGTAACTAAGTTCATTCTTTCTAAAGTTTTTGTGTTTTGTTTTGCTGGTTTTTTCTCCTCTCGGATGAAGAGGTGGGAATGATAACCTCCTTTTTGCTATCTTAATTCAGACAAAATAGTGTGCCTTTGAATAGTAACCTCTATTTTTCTTTGATTTGATTTTTGTAATTAACTCTATTACTACTTGCTGATAGCTTAGGAATTGTTGTTTAAAACGGGTTATTTGTTGATTCTGATGCTGGAATTTCTTTCCCATATCTTTATACTTAAAGACCAAAAAAATGTCAGGGCTAAATTCATAATTAATAATTCATGTGGTGGTATGAAAACAAAAGAAAAGGGAGGGAAAATTAGCAGCCATTTGGTTTGATTTTAATATAATCAAACCTATCATAAATGACATCACATTTACTTTTTATATCACCTTGAATGTTGTTTCTTATTCTTTCCACTTTTATAGATAAAAATTCTTCAAGGCCAAATAGCTGGGAAATGGTAATTTCTGATTTGATTCAAAAATTTATCTTACTCCAAAGTCCCTGATCATTTTGCTCCAAAACCACACCACCTCCTCCACCTCCTTCTCTTCCTCTTCTGTCTGTATATCCTCCTCTTTCTCTCTTCCTCTCTCCCTTCTTTATCTTTCTACTTCTTCTCTTTATCCTTTTTTTCCCTTTCTCCACTTGCAGCATACTTTTTGTCATATCCATTCCTGCATGAAGTCCTTCCAACTATCTCTCCTCTACCTCCAGAATACCCCAGAATAAGTAGGATTGAGGGTAAAGCAGAAAATCAGATGAAAAGAGAGAGCCACAGTGAGTAGAAACTTATAAAAACAGTTTCCAATTATTTCTAAACACAGAGGGGAACAAATTGAAGCAAATAAATCTTCTACAAAAATGACCTGAAACATTGCTTTAGCTTATGTCTTTAAAAAAAAAATTAAACTAATTTATTTACCTCAATGAGAAGACCCTTCAAATTATAAGAACTGAAGGTGTTGATATTTCTGTTCTATTACTTATGCAAACATTTGAAATTTTATAGTAACAACACTCTGAATCCCCAAATACTCCATAAACTTATACACTCTAATGTCTTTTTTTATATAGTTCCTTTTACTTGAAGTTCTGGTGCCTTCCTTATTTGCCAGTTAAAATACTGTTCATCTTTCAAGGTATGACTCAAATGTATGTTTACAGTAATTTTCTCCTATCATCCTATCAACCAATGATTTGTTCCTTTATGCTTTCACAGAATTCGTGCTGAGTATTGTCCACATACTCCTGAAGATCTACTCTCCTGTCTTCTCTACTGTGCCTGCACACCTGACTACATGCACAGGCTCTCTTGGCTCTGACTTCCAGCTGGGATCAGCCAAGGTAGAATAATGGCAGGAGAACAGAGGGAAGGAAGAGGGAAAGGTAGAAGTATTTATTCTCCCAGCTCCCTCACTGTAATTTGTCTGTGTCACCTATGCTAAGAGAAAAACTCATAAATTGTCTTCTCCCTCTGTCTAAGTTCCTGTGACCACCTCCTCCTCTGTCTCTTCAAGCCCAAGGTCATAACAGTGTGGCACCACCCTTGTCCTTTCTCTACATCCTGCCCACATCTTCATAAATTGTCTTTTTTTTTTGAGACAGAGTCTCACTCTGTTGCCTGGGCTAGAGTGCTGTGGTGTTAGCCTAGCTTACAGCAACCTCAAACTCCTGGGTTCAGGCGATCCTCCTGCCTCAGCCTCCCGAGCAGCTGGGACTACAGGCATGCGCCACCATTCCCGGCCTATTTTTTCTATATGTATTTTTAGCTGGCCAATTAATTTCTTTTCTATTTTTTAGTAGAGACGGGGTCTCTCTCTTGCTCAGGCTGATTTTGAACTCCTGATCTTGAGCAATCCGCCCACCTCAGCCTCCCAAAGTGCTAGGATTACAGGCGTGAGCCACCGCGCCCGGCCATAAATTGTCTTTTATTAAACTTTTATAAATGGCCCAATTTTCATCCTTTTCTGCCTTCTTGATGGGGCACTTAAATATTTTATTTGTATCATAGTGCTTAAAACACTATTATATGTTTTAATATGTTTTAAATAGCTTTGTAAACATTTATCTCTCCTATAAAATGTGAGTTATTTGGGAAAAAAATCTCATTTGTACATATTTATATCTTCTATCACATGTAAGTGTTTTCCATATATTAAATACACAATAAATGTTTATTTGAATTGAGATTTATTCTGAAATGTTTGTTCTTCCATACAAAGATAGAGAACAAAAGTTTAGACCCTTACTTTGGAGGCTAACATTTATCAGCTTACTGGCTTTGCATATGTAATTTAATTTCTTTCTTAAATCACCCTTAGACATTGATGGAATTATGTCAGCCATTGGTGAATGTAGAAAACCTTTAATGAAAGGTCAAGGCCATGATTAGAGAATCAATGCTCTAAAGGGCACTGAATGAAATTTCATGTTATATTCTGTGGAAGATTAATTTAAATGATTTTCTCTTTGCAAAAAAAAAAAAAAATGTTTTCCTGTGTGCTGGACTGAAATGTGTGCTGTTGTGAAAGAAACAATCAGCACAGTTCTGTGATGGAGAAAATAATGCTAGGGATGGTGACAGCCACATTCAATTTACATTCTTGTAATAATTCAATATATGGCTTCTATTTTAAAAAACTATAATAAATGAATATACCAATTACTTAGTACTGTAGAAATTTAATCTTATACTCTTTGTTTGGCATCCTATAACAAAGTCTTTGATTTTTTTTACTTACAGGTACACAGATACAATACACAGACACACAGACACACATACATAACACACAAAACAACTCCAAATGGTTATTTAATGCTGATTAAGCAGAACATTATCCTAATCCTTAATAAATTTATAATATATTTAGAAAGATAATAGAACTGTAACATCTGTGCTATACCCCCCCCAAAGTGACAAAATAGTCATGGTTATTGCTCACGTAAATGGTAATGGTAGTAATATGGTAATGGTAGTAATTATTATGAGACTTAATAGTTAAATTGTTAGAACAGGTCATGGAAGAGATGGGATTTAAAATGGAGATTGAAGGATAGAAAAAGCTTAAGGAATATCTTCCAAAGTAAGAAATATAATACACAACAACACATAGGCGTCAAGAATGTTTAGAAAACAGCAATTACACATGACTTTGACTTATGTTGAGTATACTAATCAACATCTGGCCAATATCATGGTCTAATTTGACCTTCATTTTGAAGGGGAATAATAATAATAATGTCTGAGTTGAGAGTTGAACACTATATTTTAGGAAAACAATTCTTTTTTCAGGGAACTAGATGTTCATCCACCTACCAAGTAGATAGATGTCTTAGACAAATTACTTTCAATTTCTTCAACTATAAAGTGATATATGAATATTGTCCACCATATAAGGCCATTGTCTGGAACATACTGGAAAATCTTTATGAAGCACTTAGAAAAGTACCTGCCACATTATAAGTACTTAATAGTTATTAACAGTTTTAATCAATTGCTGCTTTTGTTGTTGAAGGCAGTGAATGTGTTTAACAAAATGCAAAGGCAAGAAAAGTAATTAGAAGAACACTTCTTCAGTACTCTAAAAATAAGGTAACAACATTCTGGTGTAAAATAGTAGTGTTGACTGTAAGATAATAAAAGTGTATTATTTTAATCTACTGAATTTATGATAATTGCTATACCAACAATAGAAAATTAATAAACATATTAATACCTGTAAGTAGGGTGCTGCTATAAAAAACTACCAAAAAATGTAGATATTCCTAAGCAATTGGTCAGTTAGAAGAAGCTGGAAGAATTTCTAGGAACAATATTTTAAAAGCCTAGATTGCCTTGAACAGAGTATTAATAGAAATAGGAATGTTAATGACTGCTGGTGAAGGCAGCGAGGAACATGAAAAAGAAAAAAAAGCTATATTTTCTTAGATAACACTTAAATCATAATAAACAGACTATTGGTAGAAATATGGATGTCAAAGATGCTGCTGGTGAGGGCTAAAGAAAAAATGAGAAAAATGATATTGGAAACTGGAAGAAATGAGATCCTTGTTATATAGTTCCAGAAACATAGTGAATTGTACTCTTCATTAATGTTGAAGCAGAGCTTGTCAACAATGAGCTTGAATATTTAGCTGAGTCGATTTCCAGATAGAGTGCTGAAGGTGAAGCCTAGCTTCTTCCTGCAGTTTATAGTAAAATGTAAGGAGAAATAAATAAATTGAGGGAAGAACTGTTAAGCAAAAGAGAACCAGGGTTTAAAGATTAGAGAAATTTTCAATCTATTCAGATTGTAAAAAATGCCAAATTTAGGAGATTCAATGTCAAAAAAGTGTGCTCTGGAGAGAAAGCCAAGGATATGGCTTGACAACTCTTTACTAGTGCCTTTATAGCATCAGAAGATTAGAGTACTAAATCACACAGAGACCTCTTTGAAAAGATTAGGCTTGTAACTCTTGAATCCTCTCAGCCATCTCAAATGAAATGACAAAAAAGAGGTGAGTCTATTTATGAAAGACCTGTGGAGGAATCTCCTATCTAATGTAATGATATCCATGACATACACAGGAGACCCACAGGTTCCCTAGAATTCTATAGTATCAGGTTTTATGCCAGCTTGAACTGAAAGAGACAGAGAAATACAAAATGAAAGAAGGCTGTTGGATTTCCAAAATTCTAACACAGAAAGAGTATTATAAAACTATTCAGCTACTTGTGCTACTATTCATGAATAGGAAGGCTACGTCTAAGGGCAGAGCCATAAATCACAAAGCATTATTCCCAGTACTTGAAACTTAGTATTTGCCTTCTAGATTCCAAAATTCCTTGAAACCAGTGGCTCTTTGCTTTTATTTCCATTTTCTTCTTTTTGTCTGACAATGTCTATAGCTGGTATCCTATGCTAATATCACCATAGTATTTTGGGCATGGACAACTTGTATTCTAGTTTCACAGGTTCACAAATGGAAAGAAATTTTCCCTAAGGATGAATTATATCCAGAATTACACTTATACCTGATTTAGATGCTTTACAAAGTGAGATTTAAGACTCTTCAGTTAATGAAATTTAGATAATGTTTTGAACTTTGAGTGGATGCTGTAATGGATTGAGATTGTTAAGGAATGATGAAATGGAATGAATGCATTTTGCAAGTGGTACAAATGTGAACCTTTACAGATCAGATGATGGATTGTGATAGGTATAATAATAGGCCCTATTGCTGTCTATGTCCTATAAATATATTACCTTATATGGCATAAGGAACTTTGCAGAGGTGATTAAGAGTCTTGAGATGGGGAGATCATCCTCGATTATTGGGATGGGTCCACAGAGGCCATTATAAAAGTGAAAGGAGATACATAGTGTCAGTGTAAGGAGACAGATGTGATCATCTTAACTGCTGGCTTTGAAAGGGAAGAATGAGCCATGAGCCAAGGCATCTAGTCAGCCTCTAGAAGCTAGAAAACATAAGAAAACTGACTCCCCTAGAGCTTCCAGAAGGAATATGGCCTACTGACACTTTCATTGTAGCCCAAAAAGACTCATTTCAGACTTCTAACATTTATAAGATAATAAATTTCTCTTGTTCTAAACCACCAAACTTGGGACAATTTGTTACAGCAGAAGAAGGTAATTGAAGTATGGCAGGAATTGATAGGAAGAAGATATTACGTCAAATCAGCAAAACCTGGTGACTGATTAGAAATTGAGAGTAGAAACAAGTGAGGAAGTTAATAATAATAACACCATCATTTCAATCCAGAGGGTGGAAGAGTGATGTCTCCTTTCACAGGCACTTCTCTATTGAAATATTTTATTATTTTCAAAAGCCCCTCACCATTCACATTACAGATTGAAGTTCACTTTCTACTTTGTCTCAGTTATGACTCTCTTGATTAATTCTCATGTTACCGTGATTATGCTGATATCTCATCTCTATAAAATATCCCTGAACTTGTGGTTCTTTTCATTATGTGTAAGGATTCACTTCTCTGTTAAAAAATGAGGCTCATAACAGCAGGCACACTGTCCTCTAATTTTACAAGACAAAACTGAATAAAATAAACCTTGAAGTGAAGAGAAATTAAAATTTTCATTTTCCAAATGCATTGTGCTTTTCATCACAGAAGAACAGAGATTTAGACAGGACATAAAAAATATCTTCATATGTCTGACCCACAGTCCTGGAATACAGATTCCAATCAGAATTTCAAGATTGTCTATCTCCATTTCAGGAATTATGTTTTCTACATTGGCTAAGACAAGTGATTCAAAAACTTTTTTTTTTTTTTAAGTTTTGTGACACACCAACTCAATGATCCTCTGCTTCACCACTGATGAAAGTTAAACAATGATTAAGAGGGGAAAAGCCTCATAAATAGGAAAGCAGAAATTTACACATACTGTGAAATATATTCACTATTTTTGGTCTCTCCAGTATATACAATTACTTCCCACCATCTAGCTGCCCCTCCAGACTCCCTAGCCAAAGTGGTCCTTTATAGGTATTTAGCCAGTAATTCCAAGTAATTTTGCATATTTTTTTCCTACTTAGGAGGCATAATGTAATTTGGATCTGCACCTAAGCTCATACTCCTTCCAGTAAAATAATAAAACAAGATCTTTGAAATTTTGCTGACATATACAGAGACATGAACATACAGTCACACACTTCATATGGTTATTTAATTTACATTAGGTAGGACACTGTTAATCCTTAAGAAATTGACACTCCATTTGCTCTTTGTTGTTTCTGAGCAATAATTGCTTAATTAAGTAATGATCTTGTTTACTTTCTCATTCAGTATCAAGAAAGGCTTTTGTGATTGATTAAATGTCAAGGCAAAGACATCTTAACCCATTGTGAATATAGTTAATAGAGTTTAAATCACTTAATGGTAAATATTAGTGGTTTTAGATTGTAGGGCAAACCTAGAAAGAAAGTATGGAGTTTTGAGGGGGAAATCCTGGCTTCTAACTGCAGACGGAACTGGAGGTGAATTTCAACTTTTGCTGGTAATATTAGTACTAACTTGGACAAATTAGTGAAACTCTATGGATCTCAATTTTCTTATATGTAAAATTTAAATAAAAATATTCACCTTGCATAATTTCTTGAGGCTAAGTGATATTATATTATATAACATGAATAGCACATAATGTGTTCAGCAAATGATGTTTGTTACTTAGATAACACTGTTTCCCACCCTGAGTTTTTTGAACAATGCTATAGAACTTTTATACCTTTGATTTAAAATTTAATACACACCTTGGATGTGAAATGAGAAAATGCTAAGTTCAGTTATGATGGACTTTCATCTGGAGCCATCAACCCAAAGTCTATAATCACCCATGAAACTTTTCAAATGAGTAATTCACTATAGTTCATTTTCTACCCAGGCATGTTATGAAAAACATTGTTATTTTTCAACATTTTCTAACATTATTCACCTAAAACATTTTCATTATCTTGACTCCTGAATTGAATTAGGATCAAAGAAATTGTCAATGTTTGCCAAAATTTAGATAAAGCTGAGAATTTGTGGTGACTGGCATTTAGCTATGTGTGTCTTAATGTTTTATAAGTAATAGCTTACTCACTTTAAGAAATCAGTCCTTTATTTAAAGTAACAGTTCATGAATAACAGAAGTTTTCAAGGGAAAATTAACACAAAGTAATTTTTGTCTCTTCTTTCAATAACAAATGACTATTGCATGTGATCATAGTTTCATTTTCATGTACTTACTGTTAGAGCCATAATGTAAAAATTTAACAATGCTTTATTTTAAATTCTTATTTCTACTCATTGCTGTTACTCAATAGTTCCAAACAGGAAACTAGCTATATTAATCCTTGTCTTTAACAAAAATTATTTCAACATCAAGCAACCTTTTATTTGAAAAAGTTACTTTTATCGACTGCTTCTGGGGTCACACAGTATGCAATATCTGAACATCGTGGAGCCCACATTTAAATTCCCAACAGAGTTTTAATTAGGGCCTGAGCAATGCTGAATGCATGTATTTATTTTTCCATTCCTATTTAAGCCAACTCACCTTAAGAGCATACAAAGCTTATAAACAACATTGATTTCTCAAATATTTCTTCTGCTGTATTTTTATATAGCTAATATTTTTCCATCTTGTGTTCATGAAATTTTGTTTATATTTCCTTATAGTCCAGTAAAAGTAGATAAATATTTTGGGAAGAGATTCTCTGGTGCATATGTATGTGGGTGCTCATTGTTCAGTGTGAGAATCATTAAAGCATGCAATTTAAATTTCTATGTCCTGCCTTATTGAAGCCCCAAATGTCCTATAACTGATGGCCTACAAATGCTTTATAAGCAAACGGGAAAGACAGGAAAGACTAATGTTAAAGAATCCCTTGTGGAATAACAATATTAATTTTGGAATCACACGCATTTCATCAAATTAAGTGAATTTCCCATCTTTGTACCTGTCCCATTTTTTCTGTCTCTGTGCTTTGGTTCATTCCACCCCAAATTCCTGAAATGCTGTAACTTTCTCTGTGAACTCCATTTCTCTGCATATCAAAAAGCTGAATACTTGTTGGTATATGTGATGATGTCAGTGTGAAGATACTAATTTAGCCATAGGAACACTAACTACACAAAAGTCAGGTGATCATTGACTCTCTCTTTGAAACATGAACATGAAAGAAGACATAGCCAAGAGGTAAATGAATAGAAGAGGTGAACAGCAAATATAGATATGACTCAAAATCATGTTGACCTGATTGGAAAAGTTCAAAATGATATTCTCAAAAATAAATCAATGCCATAAAGTTCCATGTAGAAAAGTGGTTTTAGAATACAGATATACTAGACTTCAAGATAACACTGAATTATGCAGAGGAAAAAATAATAGTGAATCTGAAAGTAAAAGTTTAATGTAAATACCTAGATCATGACTTAGTTATTGGATACTGTAAAGGCAAATAGTTATTTTTAGATATAAAAATGGCTAATGAAGGGTTAATGCTGCCGAGAATCATTGAATTTTGATGTTGTGTTATCCTAACGACATTTATTCAACATTGGTGGGACATATTCAATAATGAAACATAATATCCAGTCTAAAACAAACAAGAATTAGAAGTAAATCGCACAGATACTAGACAACAAGATAAATGCTGATATGCATATTACCATATATACATTCCTGATTAGGTAGAATATTATAGTATTTGCTATTGCTTTCTGAGAAGATACTAGTAATTATGACCTAAGAACAGCAAAGTATGTCTCTTACTTATTTTGTCATGACATTATAAATTTCCTAGCTTCTGGAGCTGGTCTTTCAGTTATTCAATACCTGTGAACAATAAAAAGGTTACCTGACCTATCAGCCTCAGTTTTCTTGCAACTGTATTTGCAGAAGTGCTTTATAAATTGAAATTGTGTAATCCAGTACTATAGAATAATACACTGCATGTGGAACCCAAAGCTTAACAAATATTTTGAATGAAGGATAAATTCATACTTCATAAAGAACTTGATTTGACTCAGATAACATTAATCAAGGAAATCAAAATCCCATTACTGTTGCAAGTTGGTTATTCTAGATGAATTTCAGTTTTAGATAGAATTTTTTTTATAAGGTTAACAGTTTTAGATAAGGTTAATGGTCTTAAAGGAAGGATTAATAGTGCCTGGATTAAAGAGTTTTGAAAGGCTTATATAAGAAAAGATAGACAATATTTTGACTCAGAATATGGCCCAGAGATGATACTCGGTAAATGCTACTTTCTTGGCATACTGCCCATCCTTCATATATGTACCACTCCTGTTAAGATTCCCATATATACTACAATATGCCAGAGAACCTCATAGCCAAATTCAAATCATTTCAAAGTAAGCTCTTAAAATATTGAGCCATTTCACTTGACTTCTGTACATTGTAACTAGAGGCATGAAGTTTCTGTCTCTCCTTGACTTGGGATTTGCTTTTCCTTCAGTTGTTATAAATGGCATGCCAAATTGTTTTACATGCTAGATCCATAATTCAGAGAAGAGACATTTAGTTCTTAGTCAGAAAAATTTGATATGCTCTTCCAGGTTGGTGACAACCATAATTAATGACTTCATACATTTAAGCATTTTCATTTAAGGTAGACAAAATTCACCCACTGAAGTGGGGGACAGTATATTTTTTCTTTACATCACTTCACACAGGTAGATACTGAAATATAAGATACATTAAGCTGGAAAACAAGAACCCTGGGACTCTTGTCAACAAGATTGTCCATGTCCTCCTTGTTGAAAAATTTAACGGAGTCCTTTTAGTTGTGTTTAGGTTTGGGGAATTTTTTCCTCTTCCAAACATTCTGCAGCATTTGGTGAGGCAGCCTTCTCAAACTTTAAAGTAGTGTTTCCCAAAGTGTGATCTGTGCACCCCTAGAGAAGCTCAAGACCCATTCTAGGCAACTGAAAAATCAAAATTATGTTCACACTAACACAATGTCATTATTGGCTCTTCTTGCTGTGTTGACATTTGTATTGACTGTGTAAAATCAGTAGTGGTAAAACTGCTAGCACCTTATCACGAATCAAGGCAGAGGCCCAAAACTGTACCATAATTCTTCACTGCAACAAGCTCCGGGTTAAAAAAAAAAAAGCCATTTTTGCTAAATAATATCTTTGATGGAATAATAAAAATTAATTATTAATTTTATTCAATCTCAACCCTTGACTACATGTGATTTTAATATTCTATGTGACAAAATGAGAAGTATATGTTAAGAAATTCAGCTGAATACCAGAGGAAAGCACTTGTGCAATTGAGTTATAAGCTTCTAAATTAAGCGCCTTGTTTGTGAAACACAATTTTTACTTGAAGTAACACTGACAGGTAAGCCATGATTATTCACACCTGGGTATTTGGCAGACAATTTGTTGAAAATAGGTGTAGAAAACCTGCTCTTTCAGTGAAAAAGAAACTGACAGTATGTGTTGCCAATAATAAAATTTGAGCTTTCAAGAGAAAATTGGAGCATTGGAAACCTGTATCTGCCACTTGTGAGCTTGACAGCTTCCTAATATTTATGCACTTTTCTGATAAGAACAGCTGTGGTAATTGATGAGTGCAGTTTTTAACATTATATAATGAAATATGTCAACATTTGGAAGATCTACATAACTCAGTGAGTTAATATTTTGCAAACGACCAATGAGAGATGATACAAAATCGTGTATGAGTTAAACATTCATTTAAAGTTCAAATATACTAAGGGGTTTAATGTAAGAAAGTACAAAACGTTAATTGATATAGCTTAGATCACACACCTAAATTTTTAAGAAACTACCACTGGACAAGTTCTGGTGTAATATCAAAGAAGAATATTCACCATTATTTTTTAAAAATATGAAAATACTCCTCTCTTTTCCAACTAAATACATATGTGCAGCCAGATTTTCTTCATATTCTTTAACCCAAATAACATATTGTACCAGATTAAATGCAAAAGCAGGTATCAGAATCCAGCTACCTTCTATTAATCTATACATTAAAGAGATTTACATAAAACGATGTCACTCATCTCACTAAATTTTTTGAATATATACTTTCACAAAGGTGTGCTATTTCATTAACATCTAATGAATTTATGAATGTTATAAACAGATAAATTAATAAAGTTTTAAATCTCAATTTTATTCCTAATGTAATAGATATCAGTAGTATCATCTATGCAAACAAAAATGCTTTGGGTACCTCAAAATTTTTTATGGGTAAAGAAGTTCTAAGACCAAAAAGTTCGAGTGCCATTGAATTGAAGCGTTGTGTGCGTGCTCTAAAAATGGAATTTTTAACTACTTCTGTGGTGATATGACGTCACTCTCATGGATTTTATTCTACTTCTATAGTAGCTCCTTTTCAGTCTCTCTTTTGGGTGTTTCTCTTTACTTGCCCTTCCCTTCAAAGCTAGGGACCCCAGGATTATTTCATTGATTCAGTTTTATCTCTTTCTGTATTTTCCTGGATCTTTTCCAGAAGCTTTGAATGTGCTGATCACTCCCAAATCTATATCACTGGACTAGAACACAATACCAAGTGTCTTATTCTATATCTAAATGTCTACTGAATATTTCCATTTACATGTTCCACAAATGTGCTAAACTCCACAAGTCAAGCAAGCAGCCCATCATATCTTAGCGTGGAAGCCCTAAGCCTATGCTCTCCCTTGCCATAAGTGATATCACTATCCAACCAGTCATTTAATAAATTGACAGGGGAATGGCATCCTAGACTCTAGCCTCTCCCTTAATCCCAACATTCAGTAGCTATATGTTATCCATGTTGTCACCTGAATAGCTTTTTAATTAGTATTTGTCTCTCCTCTTCTACTGTTACAATCTTGGTTAAGATTACTAACATTTCTTATCTGAATTATTGTAATAACCTCTTAGCCAGTTTACTGTCTTTAGCAATAGTCTCTTAAAATCCATATTCTGCAATGCAGACAAAGTGATGTCTCAGTTTCTTCTCTGATTAAAATTTTCCCCACAGGCTTCAGGGTAAAATTAAGTCTTTGAATATCAGACCTTCATGATCTGGGCCATATCA